>PVHP010000394.1:70520-155185 GCA_004024765.1 Zapus hudsonius | reverse complement strand
ATCTGTAGATTGCTTTTGGCAGGATTGCCATTTTTACTATATTGATTCTCCCTATCCATGAGCATGGAATGTCTTTCCATCTTGTCACATCCTCCTCTATTTCCCTCTTGAGTGTTTCAATATTTTCCTTATATAAGTCTTTCACTACCTTGGTTAGTGATATTCCCAGGTATTTGATTTTGTTTGAGGATATAGAGAACAGGACAGTTTCTCTGATGACTTTTTCTGAATGTTTTTCTTCTGTATATAGAAAGGCTACTGATTTTTTGTATTAATTTTGTATCCTGCCACTCTGATGAAGGCATTGATCACCTTCTGGTGTTTCCTGATACTGTTCTTTGGATCTGATATGTATAAGATCATGTCATCTGCAAAGAGGGATAGTTTGACTTCTTCCTTTCCGATTTGTATCCCTTGAATGCTGTTCTCCTGTTTTCTTGAATGATTCTGTTGAAAATATTTTCTATGCCCCTAGTATGGTTTTCTTCTCCTTCTGGGATCCCCATGATCCTGAGATTAGGTCTTTTTATGGTATCCCATTTTTCCCTTGAGTCTTGTTCACTTGCTCTTTTGAATTTTGTCAAGGATCTGATTTCTCTCAGATTCTCCTCTGTTCTATCTTCCATGTCTGAGGTTCTGTTTTCCCAGTGATTAATCCTGTTGGTAAGAGATTCTAGGGATCTTCTTATTATTTCAATATGGTTTTTGTTTTCTGCAACTTCTTTTTGGGTTGCTTCTATCATCCTGTTGAGATATGATTTCATTTCCAGGTTTGATTTCATTACTTCTTCCTGACAGTCATTCTTATATTTGCAGATGTCTTCAGTTAATTTGGAAAGCTGGTTTTTGATACCTTCAGTTTGCTGGCTTGCCGTTAGTTCTGATATGACTCTTCTGACATCCATTTGGTTCTCCTCCATTATATTAAGCCTGGTGGCAAAGCTAATAAGCTGACTTTGTACCCTTTCAATATGTTGACCATCTTTTCTTGCATGACCAACATTACGTTCTCCTTAGGATCTATGCCAGTATGATCAGGGTTTAGTGTCATGTCTTCCTGGGCCTGTCTCTGCTCTCTCCCTTTAGTTATGTTGTTGATGTCATTTGGTGTGGTTTCCTCAGCTGGTGTAATATTGAGGCCTGCCCATTTTGATTCCACTTGAGGTGGCTGGTGGGATGTCTTTGAGATATCTGAGCACTGGAAAGGAGCAGCAGTGGGAAAGCAGCCGGGTTCCCGGGCAGAAAAGGCAGCCAGTCACAGATGGGAAAGCAGCCGGGTCCCTGGGCGTGAGAGCAGCTGGACCAGGGACAGCAAAGCCGCCAGTCCCAGGCGAAAAAGGCAGCTGGGTCCCTGGGCGGGAAAGCGGCTAGGTGGGGGAGGGTGGGGGTGTGAGGGGGGGCAGGAAGGCAGCAGGCTCAAGGGGGGAAGGTGGCTGGCTAGGGTTCCGGATGGAGGGGGGGAGCAGCTGGTTTGGGCCCTGGAGGATGGGAAGGAAGCCGGCTCAGGGCCCCAGGGTGGCGGGAAGGTGGCCGGCTCAGACCACTGGAGCAGGACCTGCTGGCTGGGCTGTTGTACTCACTGCCTACAGCGCACCCTTATGTCCGATGTGGGTTCCAATCAGTAGAATATGTTGCTGGAAAGTGTCCGAAGTCGAGATCTTGGCTATTGCTTGTGTCCACAGCCTGGATCACTGTTATAAACCCTAACCTCTCCTTCTAGTCTGCCATCATGACGAACCTGCACTTTGCATCGAGAAAGATTTTTGACCCAATACATCCTGAAGTACATTTAAAAAAAAAATCACTTTGGAAACTGAAAATCAAGGATAACGGGTTTTTATTTCCAGTGTCAAGGGCATGTGCCTCTTCCCCATGTATTGCATTCTCTGTGATATGATACATGTTCAGAAGCTAAGATTTTTGTTTAGTCCAGTCCATCAGACAAGGAGTAGATGCAAGTTCTGAGAATGGTGTTGTTGATGCCCTTTCCTAAGATTAGAAATCTGGAGAGTCACTTTTTTAAGAAACCATTTTACTTTGCTTATCCAAAATCACCCAGAAGCCAGTAATGAAGCAGCCTCGCCTTAGCCCCTGAACAGTCATTCAACTCTCATGTTTGGAAAATTTCTGCATACTTATTCAGTGGAAATCTTTTATGAATGTAACTTTTTAAACTCATTGTTCTGAATGCAACAAGCCTGCCTGAAAGAGTTCTAGTTCCCAGCGAGCCAGCTACTACTCTTCATAAGTGAGCATCGAACGACATCCTGAAAGAACAATCTCCTGACGAGGAAATGGTATTTGACAGCATGTAATTTTTTAGTCAGTAACAGAAAGCCAAATTCAAGTTGATGGTTGTATAGTCTAAATTATCTCTTTGATAATAGGAATTGATTCCCCAAAAACAAAAGAATAAAGCTGCTTCGTAGTAGCACATATTTGAGATTTCATGTCCTTGAATTTTTAGGAAGAGTACAGAATTCTAAACCTTCAAAACCTATGACTCAATTAGGTAGGCTTTGAAGGTGCTTTTTAACAAATCCATATTGAAAAACCATGCCATTAAAAAAGACAGCTTTGACATTTGCATTGAAACAGTGATTGGAAGAAATAAATGAATCACCATGTGGGTTTTAAGTTCTGATGGCTTATCAAATAGCTCATTTATTCCGATTCACCAAAAAAAAAATGAAAATCAAAAATATAACAGTTGGGGGAAAATAATGATTTTATTCTTTGACCTTCAAAGTGTTTGGAGTTTCTGAGTTATTTTCAAATCTTAGCAGACTATCACAACCATGAAACAATTGTTTTTCTCAATTAATAAAATATAAAATTTTACTTTGTAATTATCTTAAAAGTATTTTGAGTTTTATTTTGCATTCGGAATTCTCTTTCTAAGAGTGAGGGAGGCTGGTAAGCAATACTATTCACAAGGGATTAGGCTAGTACCTCTGTTACAATCTAGTAATGTTACTGAATTTCAAAGGACAGGGGGTATTTGAAAAGTTCCACAGCAGAATCAGTCTGTATAATAATGAACTGATCTAACTATAATACAGTCCTTTTGTATAACATACTTGTTCACACAAAACTGACAGAAGACAAGCATCAGTTTAGAACTAAACAGCACAAACCAGAGAAAAATGAGAACTTTCCTTAACCCATCTTTGTGTTCATGCATGCCATGGGTTAGCAAGCCTTGATGTTTCTCAGATGTTTCTCCCATGTATCCTCTTCTCCCTCTTCTTTTGTCTCCACTCTGACCCCACTTCAAAGTTCTTTCTGTTTCCTGCACATGCCAGTGTCTAGGAGCCCCTTAAACCAACTCTGCCTAATCACAACGTCTTTAAAACTCAACCAAAAAGCTCTTGTGGGCTTTTCACCTCTTCTGAACTCCTATTTCCCTTCTTTGGTAAACCTCCCTCATCTTGACCCTGCTGAGCCAAGATAAGGGGAACCCCTTTTCCCAGGTGGGCTCCATAGCCCCTCCGGCTTTCCACATGGCAGAAGCTCTCTGCACTTTCTTCTCTTAATCTAATAAAGTCTCTCTAAACATTACAAAAAAACTCAACCAAGAAATTTTCCAGTTTCTTCTCAGACTTCATCACTTTCCCATTTTCAACTTCATTTCTGGCATCTGAAACACAGGTTAAGGGAGAGGCTGACAGAACCTTGGACTTGGGTGAACTTTCAAGACCTCCCTAAATGGGGAGGAGAAAGTCACACAGGCACAGGAGTGGCCTGGCCCTGGGTCTGTCAGGATCTGGGTTCAAGATGGTGCAGAGGAGACAAGGGAATAAACTGGCTAATATAGTTGTGATCATCTTGAACAGACATGTAAGTTTATTAAACAAGTCAAGTACGAGATCAATGAAAGATAATGAATTCCATTTTTCTAACTGCTGGGGGACAATACTTATAGATAAGAAAAACAAGAAGAATAGAATGAATCCTGTAGTATTTGGATTCAAAATGAAGTTAAAACATGAACTTGGTGGACTTTCATAAGTGCTCATATACAGGTAGAGATAAATAATTAAAGACGTACTTGAGTATTATGTGGGTGGAACATTTTGGTGGGATGAATAAATAAATAAGACACAGCCCTGGGAGCTGAGGCCCCTGCGAAGGCAAAGGATTGTGGGTACATCACTGAGTCAAGGAGAGCTCACTTTCCATCTTTGTTTCATGGGTGCATTGTGAAGGGTGCATTGGAATGACTTTCTGTGGGACCATCTGCTCTTTGTTTTTTCATGCAGATTGAACCATTTTTTGTGAGTGTGGCACTTTATGACCTCAGAGACAGCAGGAAGATTTCTGCTGATTTTCATGTGGATCTAAATCACCCTGCTGTCAGACAGATGCTTCCAGGAGGACCCCTAGCTTTGGAAAATGGCAACATTGACACCCGCACTCCCCGACAATCAGAAGAACCTCACATCAAGGGACTTCCTGAGGAATGGCTACAGTATCCTAAGCAGGTGGTGCTTTTGTTTACTTGGGTGGGACAGAAAAAAATTGTTCCACTGACTTTTTTTCCAAGAGATCACATAAGATGGGCAGTTACCCAGATAAAATTTCTTCAAGTTCTTTTTCTAAAAAAAAAAAAATAGTATTTTTGTGAATGTCTTGAGTGTTTTTTTCTTGATGGTTACCAGGTGTTTTCTTTGTACACAGGCTATATTTTCTGTAAGCGATCCACATTCGGAAATTGTTTTGGTGGCCAAAATTGAAAAAGTCCTTATGGGAAACATCGCAAGTGGTGCTGAGCCTTATATTAAGAATCCAGAGTCTAACAAGGTCATGATGATTTCCTTAAAAATTATCTCACTGACTTGTAAGAAATAAAGTCACACTGCCTTTCTGAATTATCAAATTTGATGTTAAATATTCACCTATCAGTGAAACAAATATCACCGCAAACAATTGGAAGTATATTTTTTTGGCTTATGTCTATTTGAATCAGAAGTTTCTCACTTCTGGGAACCTGTTAGTAGAAATAAATTTAAATTTGGATAATAATTGAACTCTAGAGATAAGGAATTAACAATAATGAAGTTAGGACTTCCAAATCAGTTCGCTAAGACATCAATAATACTGGTAATAAGCCCTGTGATAAAGACAAATGAATGTACATAAAATTATAACAATTGTAATTATATAACTATAAAAAAATAATAATCATTATATATGGTATATATTATATGTTATATAATTATATGCAATTATTATAAATAAATATAGCTATAATAATTAAGAAGTAAAAGAAGAAACAGGAGTGGAATATTGTAAATATTCAGGAACATAGTCACACTCATTCATTTATTGCCTAGGCTGCATGCAGCCCTGAGTTAATCCCTAGCACTTGAAAGAAAGTTATCTCATTTATTTATTTTTTTTTGTATTGCAAATTCATTTATTCCGTGAGGTACTTCCAATTCTCCCAATTCTGAGTCTCTAACAAGATATAGTCCCTACTATAATATCTTGGGACTCAGCTAAAGACACATAACACAGTGGCTTTCTGTAAATCCTTCCTCCTAATCACCATTGTTGATTGCATTGTGATCTCTATCCAAAAATATCATTTACTCATTAAGCAGTCTGTAACAACTTCCCTGTGTAGCAAGAATTCAAGAGGTATGAGAGAGCATTGGGCCCATGCATAAAAGGAGATGGAAATTTAATCACTTTCCATTCTAGATTTTAACTTCTTATGTGCAAGGGAGAGAGGAAAGGGAGGGAAGCTGACATCCCAAGGCAAGGGGATTTTCTACCTTTGGCTTTTTCAGAACTAAAACTACAATGAAATGTTTTATAATAGTTTGAATCCAGTGGATTGTATGTATAACCTGCAGATCAGTAAGGGAGAGGTCTATGGGATTCCACGTGATACGATGGAAAATCACTTTACTTACATGTCCAATTTGTAAATAACTTTTGTCCTAAATAATGTTTTTCTTTATGTTTTCCATAGTTTGCACAAAAAGTACTAAAATCCAATAGGCAGTTCTGCAGCAAACTGGGGAAATACCGCATGCCCTTTGCTTGGGCAGTGAGGTAAGTTCACCATTGCAACTAGCAGAATAGAAATGCATCTATAGTCTGCATGGAAGATTTAGTTTTTGCCAGGGGTCCCTTGCTAAACTATCTTGTGAAAATGTATATCTCTGCAGAGTTTGTGATGTCAATGAAAATGGCCCCACATTCTTCTAGGTGTAGGTGCATTAAAAATAATTGGAGCATATTGGAGTCATCACTCGTTCATTGTGTATGTTTGCTTTAACACACAGTTGGCATTTTGTCAGACCTGAGATCCTCAGAGGGATACACCACACTTTCCTACACACATGCACATTTTCCCTCCCTGCATAGAGTTCCAGTCAGCATATGGATCTCCACGTGAAGCTTTTCAGTTTAGCATTCAAGATTTCTGATTTTAGTGCAGATCAGCATAGCTAAATTTATTACTCTGGGAGAAATGTTGGGTTCTATGAGCACTGCTGTGGATCGTCCTCCCCAGACATCACCAGATGTGCTCTTCAGATCTGCTGAAACATCAATGACTAGTCTCTGGAGTCTCTTTGCATCCATATGGGAACAAGAATTTATTAAATGAAGAAGAGCCATGCGGGCTGGGGAGACCACTCAGTGGATAAAACACTTGCCCTGTAAAAAACGAGGATCCGAGCTCATTCACAGCAGCCACTTGGATGCTGAGAGTATTGGTATGCACCAGTAATACCAGTGCAAGGGAGGCAGACAAGAAAGCCCTGGGGCTCCCTGGTCCTAGGTTCAGCTGAAGACCCTGTCTTAAACCATTAAGTGGAGAACAATTGAGAGAAATGTCCCTGGCCACACACATGCACATGCACACATGTGTGCCCACAGACATAGAAACACAGACACACTGCACACACATATGCATGCATTTAAAGAGCCTTGTGTAGGCTCTGTGATGGTTTATATTGATCATCCACTCAACAGGATTTAGAGTCACCCTGGAAATTAACTTCTGTGATTGCCTGTGAGGGATTTGCTTGATTAGGTTAATTGAGGCAGGGAGACTCACCTTAACTGTGGGCAGCATCCTTCCATGGACTGAGGGTCTGGATTGGAGAGACAGACAGACAGACAGACAGACAGACAGAAGGCTGAGCACCATCTTTGATCACTCTCTGCTCCCTTACTGTGGAACAAATATGACCAGCTGCCTGAGCTCCTGCTGCCAAGCCTTCCCCACCATGATGGACTGTGACCTCAAACTGTAAGCCAAAATAAACCCTTCTTTCCTTCCTTGTCGAGTATTCAGTCACAGTAATAAGTCATTAACTATTACAGACAGCTAAGGAAAACAGATTAAGTTCAACTGTATATAAACTGCATGAACTAACAAGGTTAATTACAGCTACAACCCAAAGCAGCCTGTTGAGAGTTTGAATGTCAACATTATCCCAGGGGCAGTAACTTTGAAATCCAGTAGGATTGCATCATTTTTATCTCACACAGTTCTCAATGATGACCATATCCAGTGTAAACTCATCCACATGAGTCATAATTTTGAAGTCATTATCTAGAATTGGGGACTGGTAGACTCTAGAAGAAACAGGTGTTTGAGCAGCAGTGAACCAAGACCACCCCTGGGGGATACAGGAATTAGTTCCAAGCAGTCTTATAACAATGGAGGGAGGGGCCAGACCAAAGAGCCCAGCAAAATCAGTGTAACTCAAGCCACACTGACTGTGACCTTGAGTAGGATTCCTCTCTAGGTCTCAGGGTGTCAGATGTAGAATGGAGCCCACACTATGGCCCTGTGGTAAGGTGTATAGTTGATTTCAGATACAAAATCATTTGCCTTAAAGGATATCATTTCTGTTTTTTCCTGACAAGAGATACTAATGTCTGGACATGAAAATGATGTCGCATAAATATACTGAGCTCTTGATGATACAATGAGTTGTTTTTGTTTCTCATAAGCTAGCTATAATTCACTGAGCAAACATTTTCATATTGCTGAATATTGTCAGATTCCACGAGAAAATATATTGGGACAAGAGGAAGCAAACTGTCCCTTGACAAAGCACTGAAATGCAATAAATTATAATAGTAAACTCATTTTTGCTATAAGGACCCAGCATTGTTCCGAGAGTTTAAAAGCAGTCATTTTAGAGCAAGACAGAGCTAGATTCAAAATCCCAACTGAAAAGTTACCTACTGTCTCTCGTTCTCTCTTTTTTTTTGTTTTGCCTTATCTGCAAAAGAGAAACACAGATATATAATTGACTGACTCAACAATCAAAACCCATACACATTTACCCAATACAAGGGAGCTATTATTAGAAGTAATCTGATGTTATCATTATTATTATTATAAATCATTTGTGCAGACTCCAATTTCTGCCAAATTTGGATCCATGAAAATGTGAAGTAATTTAAGTACCAAGTACTGAAAGAAAGTTGCTTGGAGGTAACACTCCACTCTAAACTCATCTAGCAAAAGAAGCTTGAAAGAATGCATATGAAGTTTCTAGAAGGTTGGCAGTATCATCAACACTTAAAGTCATTATTTCTAGGAAAGAGAAGCCAGCAAGGCATGCACCCATGCTGCATTAGTGCTGAGGAGTGGTTGAGTGTCAGCTAGAATCGTGTATACACAGCCTGCATACACCACAATCTGCTTGGCAGCCTATGCTTCACGTGTACCCAGCCTTCCCTGGCAAATGGAAGAAATGGTTAGAAGTGCATTTCCAAAGAGGATCATTGGGTCCCTTAAATCATCTAACCATACAATACAGTAGCACTCCCCTGTCACAAAGCAGAACTGCTTCACATAAGCATTAGCAGGGTCAGCAGAAGGCTAGTGGCACTCATGTCATTTGGATGGAGGATGGCATCCTGACACACTTTAATACCTTGTTGGTTCTGCTGATTCTCTAGCTACTTTGACTTCCTGCTTTATTTTCTAGCTGGCAGCTTGTTTCACAGCATAGTTTGGCATGTACCCTAAAACATTTTGGTCTTTTGAAGCCACTGTCATTAAAATAGTAGCAGCGACAGTTGCTCATGACCAGATTTCAACCCAGCTGCTTTGGTACACACAGATCTCATCACTGGAAGCAGCATTATTTGAAAGTAACTGGCTGTGTTCTCAAATTTAAAAAATTCTACCATTTTGGAGTGAAAATTATTAGCCTTGGAATAAGCATTGAGAATATAGATAGCTAAACACGTTATCACTCACTGGTTCTAGAAAAAGTAGATTTTACAAGTGTGTCCTGATGCAGACAGAACTTTTTTATGCATATCACTCCCAAGATCATATGTGCCCAAGTCCTCGCCAGTCCTCTCATGTGTTTTTGGTTTTGTTTTTGTTGTATGAAGTCTTTGTTATTTGACATCATAAATGGACTAGCACAGAATTATCAATTTTCTTTAAAATTAATTTCTTTAAAAGAAAATTTTAATCTCATATCTGTACATTTAAAAAGACACACAGGGCAGCTATGATCTGAGGCTCCCAGGCTGAGCACATCCCCAACAATTAATGGTGGTACATCTGTATTTGAACCTTTCCAGTGACTGAGCTCCACTTTCAGGGGATCCTTTTGTCTGTATGAGTGCATTCTTTAAAAGAAAATCTTAAGGGCTGGAGAGATTGCCCAATGGTTAAGGTGCTTGCCCACAAAGCCTAACAACCTGGGTTCAATTCCCCAGTACCCATGTAAAGCATCTGGAGTTCTTTGTAGTGGAGGAGGCCTGCTGTTCTCCTCTTCTCCTCTCTCTCTCTTCCCTCTTCTATCTCTCTCTATATATGTATCTTTCTTCTTTCAAATAAATTTTTAATTTTTTAAATTTAAAGTTCCAATCACTTCTGTTTTGTTCATCCTTCCACATGCCAGGCTAATGTTCAACCACTGAGCTACCTTCTCAGCCTTCGGTGGTGGTGGTGGTATTTTTAGTTTGGTTTGGTTTGTTTCACACAAAGATCTGGATGACCTTGCTCTCATGATCTCTCTGCCCTCTCCTCCCTGGTGCTGGGAATCCAGCATGTGTCCCTAGGCCTAATAACTATTTTCACTGCAGACACACACACACACACACAAAAAAAAAAAAAAAAAAAATCTGAGTCAGTCAGAAAGGAGCATGTTTCTAATTCTAACATTTGGCTAGGTGAGACAGAAGGAAGGAGTTACAGGCCAGCCTGGACTTCATAGAGAGACTGAGTCTCATGTCTACATCTACATGTGCCTCTCATGATGCTTCTTGTGAATGAAACTGTCAAGAAACCCAACTTCTCTTCCTTTGGCTAAGCATCATGTTCTCTCCATCATAATGTGAATGCTGTGGTCCTAAGACCTTCTCAGAATCCTAATCATTGATCAGTTGTGGCAGTTGAAAAAAAAAACCCTGTGTCCCAACCTTCCTGACAACATATGAGTAGGTCTTGTGGTCACTGGGAAGATAGTGTATTTATTGGTCATATGTCACTGTGAACAAACTTCTCTCCAGGTGACATTTCTTCATTCCCTTCATCATGAGTGTCCAATCTAAATGAAAGGTTTCCGTGACAGACTGTGGAGATAGATGGGCAACAATAAAAATTACACAACTCACCTACTTATTTGAAGTTACTACTTCAATATAAAGCAAAACATATTACCCACTTGAACTTGCTCTTATGCTGAAAATGAATCATCACATGGATGTTAGCATGCCACACACATGAACAAGAGGCCTGTAAACTATTTACAGAAAAGTGATTTTTCAGGTTCAATTGTTTTATTCTGTTTTCTTGATGTGGTTATATTTTATTTGTGTCACTGGGGGACTGTTTATCTCCCTTCAGTCACTGCTTAACCAAAAAATATATTGTTCTAACAGTTTCCTGGCCCATGTTTTATGTTAATTTAGACTAATGCTTTATGGTTTGATACGCTTTTCAATGGTCACTTCAGCCTGTTTGTGGAAATATTTGATTAATTTAAATAATTATTTTTAACATGTTAAGGCCTTTATGTAAGAAGAAATAAAAATTTGGCATTTCTCTAACATTGAAAAAAAAAAGTAGTGTTTTCTTTGGCAACGCTGACATAAGCAAGCTTCATAGGAAGCAGGTATTACCTGACATTACTTTATTACTTGAACAAAAAGCAATTTATGTTTTCAAATTACGTCTCTATAGTTGTAGTGAAATGGATCAGGAAGGAGATAACAATTCTAGTGACAGTGTCATCTTTATTTAATGTGAATATCTGACTCACATTTCCTGAATTTTATCTTTATCGCTATCCTAAAAGTTCTGACATGGACCCATTCATCTCCACAAAAACATTTCAGGAATCTCTCCCTCTCTGCCCATGTATACAACCTGTTCTCTGTTGTATTACTCATAAATCTGACCATTGCCACCCAAAGTGCAGAGGCTGTCTTGCTCAGGTTAGGATGTCTTCAGAAAATATTTTTTTAAAAAAAATAATACATTCTCTTTGTTTCTATCCCCTCAGTGCTCGAAGGTTTTGATATAAGTTGCTAAATTAGAGACATCATAAAACATACTTTTAATATGAACTGTTCCCACTCTAGATATAGATATGAAAGTAAGAAACATTTATATATATATATATATTTATTTATTTCTATATGTGTCTATATATGTGTGTGTACATATAGATATATGCTGTGTAAATGAAAATTTTGTCTAAGGAATTTTATCTTTTTATTTTTATAAGTTCCTAGGGTTTCTTGCATTATATATTGGAAATGTCATTAAGCTAATCTCCTTAACAACACAACTCTGTAAACAGTAATAAAGACTTTCTGAATAAATGTGATTTTTTTCCTCAGATCTGTATTTAAAGATAACCAGGGAAATGTGGACAGAGACTCGAGATTTTCACCATTGTATAGGCAAGAAAGTAGCAAGATTTCAGCTGAAGACCTCCTTAAACTGGTATCAGATTACAGAAGGTATGCATTCATGGTGCGGTAGTTATCACAACTACCTAACTGATTATAAAACATATTATATTTTGGATGTTCTTTAAATTAATGTAAGTTGTCACCATTGGTTATTTCTCCCTGTAATTATCCTTGGTGACCTGAGTCTCAACTGCTCAAATTCCTCCAAAAGCAGTTGTTTTTCAGGTGACTTCTCATTGGTCCAAATGGTGTCATTAGAATCAATTTGTCAGAATTATACAGAAGGAGGGTGAAATGTTGTTATATAACTTATCTATACTGTGCAGCGTGCACGCACACACACACACACACACACACACACACACACACACACACACACACACACACATTCAGTATCCTGAAATAACATCACTTTATTCTAAGTCTAGAGTCTGACCTTGTCTCTTTCACTGGCTGGCAGAGGTCAGCTAGGGGTGGAGGGTCCACTTAGGTATTTAGCTATTGGCCAGTCTGTGCTAGCTGCTGGCTGGGACCACAGTGCACCTGTTGGCTATAGTTTTTCTCTCTGGGATCCTCTCTATGAGATACTTCATTATATTACTTAAACTGTTAGCCCCCTGATACACACAGTATTCTTGGGAGGGTAACTATGACTTCTCTGCCTCTCACATTTAAGAATCAGAAACCTCATGTCAACTTAATACTTTCTTCCCCCAAAAAAAAATATGTGATATTGAGTAGAATTAATATTTTCTGTCACATTTGCAAATTGTATACTTGTATTTAATTAGAAGGGAAGTTTGTAAGTTCTCTTTTTTGTTCTGGAAATTGGTAGAAAACACAGTAAAGATGAGAAATAAAATCTTAGATAAGACGCTATTTCAATCTTAATTTTTTGTGATCCAGTAAGTGCACCCATGACATAGGGGACCTTCCTCCCTCTGTACACAGACATACTGGCCAAAACCCACACCAGGCTCTTGGCTTCATACCCTAAACCACTCTGAGATAATGAAGAGTGCTTTTTCCTTTACCTTTTGTCCAGTTTACTGTGGCATGAGAGTTTGTAATGCTGAGCAGAATGGAGTAGGCAAAGATTTGGGATGAACTGATGCAAGCAGAGATAAAGAAACACAACTCATTGAATCAGTGAATAGCAAAGAACGTTATCTCTGGCATCCAATGTCTACATCAAAGTACTTCATGAAAATCTCACACCTAATGACATTTAAGTGCAGTAGCATGCTGATAAATGTTTACAAACGGTAGCTGGAAAAAAACAGATTTGTGCTGATGGCCAGTTTCTATGGTATAAACTCCCCTGTTAGTGACTTCAAGCTACCAATAGCAATCACACCCTATAGTTAGAAGTAACAGCCTCGAGGGCTCAGATCAGCCTATGTGTTATAATAATTAGGAAATTATAAACTTTGAGTACTTTTTTACCTTTTTTGTATAATTTGTTTAATGTTAAATTTGATTTTCCTACTGGATATGGTCAACAGCTGGTAGACAAAATTCCTGAAAATTTAGCATTAAGCTCTCCTACGGTTGGATGAAGTGTCTCCCTGTAACCACTTCTTCTTTTAAAGTAAGGCTTGAGATTACTATCAGCAACTTCTGCACTTCTATAAAGATTTCTTGGACAAGCACTCTCAGCAGAAAGGAGGAAAAGAAACAGAAGGCCACCAGGGACGTGGTTGGGGAAAGGAGGGGATGAGAGCCTGCCCACAGGAAGGGGCCAGGAAAAGATTTCTGTCTCCTTGTCTATTGGTGAAAAGGAAAAATACTCTCACCTACTCTCACCAACTGTAGTAAAGACTAGTATTGTTCTTTCCTCTTGTGGAAAAAAAAACTATATCACTTACCATTATATTCTGGCCTTTTATATAAGTGGAACAGAAAAAAAATATGTTTAAGATATTCCCAGGAATCTCTGCAACTTGACTCATTCCTTATTTTTCATTTTGATTGGGTCTAGCATGTAAGTTTTACAGTAATTAAACTGATGACACAAGATCAATATGATTATTTAGGGTCTGCTGTTTACCCTTCTCAAAGCTCAGAATTATGAAATACATTGGCTTTTCTTTGAAAATGAAAATAATACCACTCTGTGTGTGTGTTTTATGTACTTTCACAGGGCTGACCGAATAAGCAAAATGCAGACCATCCCTGGAAGCCTGGATATTGCCATTGACAACATTCCTTTGGAGCATCCAAGTATGACAATGATGTCATCATTCAGTTATAGAGTTTTAGTGCTTTATGGGTTTTTGTTTGCTTTCTTAGTTGGCTGGTTTGTTGGTTAGCTAGTAGGTTATAAGATTTGGGGGTATTTGTTCTCAAAGTGGAAATGAAATTCATTATACTGTAGAAATATGGGACCTCTTATTTCACCAGCAAAGAGTGTCAGAATACCAAACCATATGGTGAACAACATAACAATTATCTGTCATGCAAATCTGAGCTAAATATCTAGCAAGTTATTAAACTGTATCTATCGTATAATCAGAAAAATCCTGGAGGCTTTTAAAGGAAGAACATCGTTTCAGGAAGATTAATAAACTGATAAATGGATATTGAGAGAAATTTGATTCTGTCCAGTTCCTCTGAGTCTGGCACAACCCAGTGTCAAGGAATTACTCTCGATACAGGTGTGGTTGCCCAAGTGGCTAGAATATTGTTATTATACAGAAAGAATCTATCTCACTTAGAATAGAGTCAAAAATCCTGCTTTTAGTAACCTACAAATATGAGGGTTTCAGAATGTAAAATGACCCATGGCTTTCTCTAAGAGTGATAGCTGGTGCCATGGGATATTAGAATTGCCACAAGTACTATTAGCTCTTCTATTCTCATAACTTTCCACAAATCACTTTAATGTGAAATATAATGAGCATTCTAACTTGAGCTCTGACCCCAAATCATTTTTACATTGATTGATAAAAAAGCAGAGGATAAACAAAGCCATTTCCTCTACCTGATTTGGGTCTTTATTACCTATGAAAAAGAAAATTGGTGAAAGAGAAAGCTAAATATTCGCATTGAAAGAACTGGAGGGTATTAGAGAAATGGGATCATATGATAAGGACATTAGAATTGATTCATGATTAGATATTAGAACTTTTATGATTCCCAAACATATTTAGCTGAACATTTTGTGTTATCTGAATGCACAAAGGTTCTCTGTGGGTAAAGTAGCAGGCCTGGTTTCCCAAAACTACAACCTCAGCCTCCCAGTGTGTACTGAATGGGCTTTTGATTTATACAGTCCTCTTTCTGCTTTTTTCTCTTAGGCTATTACTACAGTGTTAGATGTTAAAAGCTGGTGAAAAATAAAAAAGGAAAAATATAATAGATAATATGTACAGCAGTTCTTTGCTGTAAAATCATTCCATAGGAAAAATGAGTATTGATCCAGCAGATACTATCAGTAGTCCACCCAATAAAGTTTTATTCTGCCATGTGATAGTATGAGTATTGTTTTTTTATAATAAAGGTCAGTGGATTATAAAATCTCGGTAGTGTTTTAAAGGACCATCTGCTAATATTGGCATATATAACTTGCTTATTGTGCCCACTTCCCATACATTTTCAGGTTGGCAACACTTGGTGTCAATCAGGTCATAATAGAAAATTTCCATTTGAAATGGGCTCATTTTAAGATGTGTTACATATTGCTCACTTTAGAAGAACTATATTAAATGACAAACTCTTATTTTCTGATTTCTTAAGACTGTGTAACATCGTCCTTTATCCCTGTCAAGCCTTTCAACATGATGGCTCAATCAGAACCCACGGTGGAGGTGGAAGAACTTATTCATGACTCAACCAAGTATTGCCGTCCTTACAGAGTATACAAAAATCAAATTTACATTTACCCCAAACATCTCAAGTACGATAGCCAGAAATGCTTCAACAAGGTATGGTATAAATTTCTGAAATATTATCTTCTCGGGTGAACATATATAGACCATATAAGACATCTTGGAAATGCAACTACAAATAACTGTGGGGCAGCACCTGGCAATGGGAAAACCATTTGTAGGAAATGCTTAGTAAGTGGTTGATTCAATTTAGAATTCATCTTGGGACTATTTAAAGATCAATGGTTTGTAATAGCTTAAAATCTACAAAAGATTTATCTTACAATCGTCTATCTTAGAATTGCTTATAAATGCATGGTTCTGTCAAATGCTAACAATCCTTCTTAAATCAGCCCTTCACAAGTTTTATCTAAACCACTTTTGGGGACTTTTTTTTAATAATCCTCTGAAAATAGCATGCCTAGCCCTGCAATATAAGTTCTTCATTTCTTTTCAAATCTCTCCAAAATGCTATTTCTGAGCATTGTGGATAATGTCACAAGATATTGTTGGCTATTCTACATTTTTTTTTCAGCTTTAATTAGAAGCTACTTATTTTAGGCACTTAGATTGTTTAGGAGTGGTATTTAAGAGGAAATTACAATTTCCATTTTCCCTCACTGTAATTTCAGGCACGAAATATAACGGTGTGTGTTGAATTCAAAAATTCCGATGAAGATGGTGCCAAGCCTGTGAAGGTGAGCTGAGTCAGGGGGCACAGGAAGTCAGCAGGGATATGGTACCAGGTCAGAGCCGGTGCTCTGGCCTTTGCCCCATTGGTGGGCTTTTTATATGTATGGTCAGATGAGAACCATGTGTTGACATCTGTTTTAGATTTTCTGAAATGTACCCGATGGAGTAGCCATAGCTAACAAACCTATTACAAATGCTGGTCTCATGGCTGTCTTTGCTTTTCATGGTTTAGATAAAGGGAATCCATTCTAATGTGAAATAAATGCCAAGATTTCTATGTGGAAGAATCTGTCCTTTGCATAGATTCTCCCAGCTCTTCCTTCTGCTTGCTTGAGATGCAATGGCACAGCCAGTTGGCCTTGTGTGGTCTGTTCAGAGGGCTGTGGCCAATGCAGGAGGCCCCAGAGGGCTCACCTTTACAGAAGGTGCTGTGACCAAGCCCAAGGAACTGGATAATGGCCCTGAAAAGAAAAGCCCTTCTAAGTTGTTGTTCCTATGAGATAATAATATCAGTAAAACCATGAGGTTTGTATGAATTGTGTTATTTTGAGAGATAGAATTTGAACTGGATGGCATGTTTAGAGCTCATATATATCAAAGACATCAAACAACACAAAATAGCCTATAAAGCAGAGGGGAAACTATATTTAATGCACCTGCTGCCCAGTCTTCCCAGTTTCAGTGAATGAGAGGGTTGAGGAAGTAAAAACAAAGTGACTTTCTACTATCCCTACCATTACCTGAGATTATTTCTCAAAACACTGTCAAACACAATGATTAATGCTACTGAGAAGGTACATAGTCTGATCCAGAAGAGTAATAATGAACTTGAAAATGAATGAGCCATGCAGAATAAAGAGAAAGAATTCTTCAAATTCACTTTGGCCACTACCAGCATCCACAGGCATCAAGGTTCTCTACAACAATAGGCCCAGGGGAGAAAAATTAAAGTTTAGTATCATCATCCAGGAAGCAAAGCAGTGATCAGACAGCAAGCACGGCAAACCTGCTGGAGCAGTGTTTGTAATGAGGAACATTCTAGAAAAGGGGAACAATCTCAGGCATGTGGGTCTCCTGCTTCATTGCATTCTAAGAACAACTCAAAGAAGGCCCCTGTGGCGTGAGCAGAGGAGTCTGCCAAGGTGTACATCTCCAAAGTCCATTCTTGGGCCCAGCTTCTGGCCTGATTAGAGACTGGGATAGAGTGGTACAGTGTTGATGAGCCTGTAGCCAGACGTGTCCTTGATTGTCAGCTTTCAAGGATAGGAGCAGGTGTGCCTGGATCTGGAATCTAGCCAACCTCAACCAGGACCTGAACTCTGAACCAGAGCCAGCTCCATGGGTCACATCAGGAAGTCAGCCTGCAGGCATCCGTCTTGAACACATTCACACTTATCTCACGGTCATTAAAAGTCATACAGGGCTGGAGAGATGGCTCAGCGGATAAGGCACTTGGCTCTGGTGCCTAAGGCCCTGGGTTCAATTCCCCAGGACCCATATAAGCCAGACCCACAAGGTGGTGGCCCTGGTGTTCTCTCTCTCTGTCTCTGTCTCTCTCTCTGTATCTCTCTGCTTGAAAAATAAATAAATAAAATCTTTTAAAAGTCATACAGTAAGTCGCTGCAGTATTTCAGCTATTCCCTGGCATACATTGATAATAAATACGGGGAGCCCAATATGCCAAAGATGTTCAAAATCAACTTGATAGCTGGTTAACCCCGGGCAGTTAGTCACAAAGAATGTCTTGGTCCTGAAGTTGGTAATTGGAGCTGTGACTTTTTTCACTCAGGAATATTGCCAGGCACTCATCATTGTTCATAACTTTTTAAACAGTGTATTTATGGAAAACCTGGAGGGCCCCTCTTCACCTCAGCTGCCTACACAGCAGTTCTACACCATTCTCAGAACCCAGATTTCTCTGACGAGGTAAGGACCAGGACCCCACTATCCCAGCAGCTCATAAAACTCATGGCTGGGTGGTTCACATGAGGTCTGTCTAGACCAAGCCTGAGCAGCTGTACCCTTCCCACGATTGATAAATGACATTGATCCATAGTTCCTGGTGTGTGTTATGAATCCTGTGCATTTGAATACAAGAGGGACCTTTAAAAAATGGGATGGTATTATTAATATCACTCTTTGCTAAAGAAACTAATTTTATCATTTATTTCCCTGGTAAGTATGATAAATACTTATAATATATTAGAATACCTGGTGAGTGGCAGCTTGTCATGACATAATGAGAATAGCAGAGGGCTGGATTTGATGAGCCAGCCAGCAACATTGCGCATAGCCTGCCGGAGCTTGACTGAACTTGCACCTCCTCAACACATGGTCAGGAGCATGTCCTGGAAAAGTCAGGTTTCTCACTGTATGGCAAGTGTTAGGCTCTATTCCAACAGAGATATCATCTCACTTAATCTCACAGTAGCTTTGCAAACTAGGTGCTATTATCACCTTATATTGTTTGAGCAAGGAAAGAAACTGAGGCTCAAAGGAGTCCAGTAACTGTCAAGGGCACAGTAACTCATAAATACAGTCTGAATTAAAAGCAAGAGTGAAACCCCCGCCATTGAGCTGTCATTCATAAGAAACATTACCGAGTGCACAGAAAATCACTACCACATGTTAGCCTGTTTATAAGCAACTCCAGATAAACAAGTTGTAAAGACTACACTTAATTACTAGTCTTAAATAAAGGTTTGAACTAATGCAACCTGCTGCTATGATGCCTGGGATTCCACTCACTCTTTTCATGTGCGAGTCTTAGGAGGCTATTACAAATTACCACCATTAATGGCTTAAAACACACACTGGTGATCTTGGTGCTCTGGCGGTGAAGGGTTTGAGGTGTGTGCCATGAACCTGAAATGATGGTATCAATGATGGAGCATGACTCCCAAAAGTACTGGAGAAACAAAATCAGTTTCCATGCCTTTCACAGCCTCCAGAGATTGCCACACTCTGGCATGGAACTTCCTCCCAGGAACACATCCTCTCAATCCCCTGCCTCTGACATGGAAGGACTATTGTGATTACACTGGATCCACATGAAATATCCAGCACAGTCTCCCAGTCCTTAGTGCAATCATACCCACAAAGTCCCTTTTGTAAGGTCACATGTCCAAGGGTTCTTCTGGATATTAGATCATGGAGGACATCTTTGGGAGACATATCCTGACCACCACAATATATTCCCCATGAATTGTGTTAAAACTCATTAATGAAACACCCATGAAACCACCCAGCTGACCTTCAGTCTCACCTCCATATCCATTTAATGCTATTAATTTACCTCCATAAATTCAAGTCAGAAGGTGAAAATGAAAGGAAAGAACTATTAAACATTGTGAAATATTTACTGTATTGGTTCACCCTTTTGCAAAGCCCATGAAAAAAAGTGCATTTTCTGTAGACATGCTTATTGTTTTCAATTAATGTTCTTGGTGTTGTTAACTGGCTTTCAATCTTTTTGTATTCTCATATTGTTTCCTGGAATCCTCATAAAACCTCTGAGATTTTCCACATGAGAACATGCATCTTATGAATAGATAGGGTTTCCCTATAGTGAGGATTTAAAATAGAGCCTTTTTTTATGCTTACAGCAAAAATAATTACATGAATTTTTAAAAATGGGTATAAATCATTCCAAAGCATTGTTGTAATAAAATTTAAATATATGCAGTATTTGCTAAATGAGAAGTTTTCATTAACATTTACTTAAACAGAAATTCTTGAATACTTAATACATCTCCATGGGCTCTTGAAGTTGCACATGAATGAAATGCCTTTCACTTGTTTTGTTTATCATTATGTATTTTGAAATATATTAGCTTTTGTAACTAGCTGGTATGTGAAGAATAGGAAAGCTTGTAAACCCTCAAGTCCAGAGATCATCAAACTTGACGCTTCCTCAGGGTTACCTGCAAGGCTTGTTGAAGCAGAGTGCCCAGATGTGGGTATTCACCGAGATGTTGTGTTTCTAAACAAATTTCCAGGTGACGCGGATGCTGCTGCCGGGATCACATTCTGAAAGTGACTGTCCTTATGCCCTTTCTTGAACAATGTGAAAATAAATTAGCCAGATGCACAGGGCTTCCCATAGATGAGCTGTGGCCATCGCTCTGTTGCTTGACAGAATGGCTCTCAGGACAAGTCAGGGGAGGGTACAAAGCTGAATGCAGCTTACCTGAATAGGATCTGGGAATTCCCGTGGAAAGTGCTCATCAGATCTAGGATGTCACCCAGAGCTCCCTAGCAACTGTGGCTTTGGGTTCCACCTCTGTACAGTTCCCTTCAGTAAAAAAATTAAATGTACTTAATACGTCTTTGAACCTCCAAGATGCTATATAGTAAAGGTGGTTATTTCAAATCTTTCCAGATGTATGGAGTGACTTGTATCACTTTCACAGTTGACATTTATTTCCTTATTCAGAGGGATTATTTATAGATACAGCATGACCGCTTCATAAAATGGTTATTTAGCTACCAAAGTAATACATTTCCATATGCTTTTGTTATTGATTAAAGGAATAGATTTCATGATTAAATTTTATTAGTTACTATACCACATGTCTCAAAGATGCACATATGAATTCCCCAGAGGGCTTTTGAAAAAGCAGGTTTTGGGGTGGTGTCTGAGAGTCTGTGTCCTTAATGAGTAACCAACTAACACTCATGCAAATGTCTCACGTGCGCACTTTGGGAGGCTAGGACTTACTGTTGACTCAGCATAGAAGAGTTCCTCGGCCTTGTCTCTCTCACATTTAACAGATATATATATATATATATATATCTATATATATATAGATATATATATATGCGTTTATGCATGTGTGTGTTTAACCCAAACTCTCAGAGCATACATAATCAGATGATGAGAAAGACTAGTTAATCAAAATAATCACCCATCACAATACAGAAGTAAAAATAGCACGATAACTAACAGCCAGCATCATGGATACTCACCTTGAGTTAAATCAGCACTGGGAGACGTGTTGGACTTTTTCAAGGCTATGTTTTCTTGTGCTGACCCTAGACAGATGATTTTCATCTCAACTCAAATCTGATCTCTTTCCTTGCAGGTGAAAATTGAGCTGCCAACACAACTCCACGAGAAACACCACATTTTGTTTTCTTTTTATCACATCACATGTGACATCAATGCCAAAGCCAATGCCAAAAAGAAAGAGGCTCTGGAAACATCAGGTACTGACTGACAGGAAGTGACCTCAACTACCTTCACACACGTCATGCACTGAACTTGAGTTAGAGACTACTGCCCAACACATCTGATTTGTTGAATTTTTTTAGTGAATATAATGTCCCTAGATGACAGGTGCATTTTTCTTCTTACTGTGGATGTTTGTGTTCGAAAGTTTCTCTATGTTCTTTGCACAGTGGGATACGCTTGGCTTCCTCTGATGAAACATGACCAAATCGCGTCTCAAGAGTATAATATCCCAATAGCAACAACCCTGCCTCCTAATTATTTAAGCATTCAAGAATCTGCAAGTGGAAAGGTAATGAGTATTGAAAAATTTACAAGAAAATTTAAAAATCGCATAGGTTGTCTTTCTTCTTGGCTACTTAAAGGAACACTGGTTTCTGTATCCTCAATACTTAGGAATGAAGTTAACCTAAAAATTCCAAACCTCTCAGTTTATGATCATAAGAAATGAACTATTCAGAATAGCTGCCTGAAACTCTATCAGTCTCATCTCCAAGATGGTCACATGCATTCGTTCTTTTCTTCTCCCTCTCTATCGCTGTATAAGGGTCCAAATGGCAGATAACGTCAAACGTCAGTTTTTCTCAAACTGTCACAGTGATGGTAGCCCTGTCTTTTTTGCAGCACGTTGGGAGTGACGTGAAGTGGGTTGATGGCGGCAAGCCACTTTTCAAAGTGTCGACATTTGTTGTATCAACAGTGAACGCGCAGGTGCGTACCTTTCCTGGGATACACAGAATCTGAAGGTACAGGATGAGACACCTCCTTTTGTGACCAGCTTTCAGGGATTGAGTTCCTTCTCTTCCAAGTTGAAGGACAAGCAAGGCTTTATTGCAGGTGACAATAAAGGAGAGCATCCCATAACAAAGAGGGATCCCAGAAAGATGGGTGGCTGACCAACCCTCTAGAACAGAGTGTTCGTGTTTAACTGTTCTGTCAACAAATTAAGCATCAAGTTAGGATTCGCTTTATTGCTTAAGTTTAAATGTATATAGAGACCTTGATTATTTGATGAGTCAGGGAGAAGAGTTAAGACTCATAAAGTGCCTGCAAAAAGTTCCAAGAAGGAGGAAGGAATAGGAAGTAATGAGAGCAGAGGGCTATTCCCTGTCGTCCCCTTGATGATTCACACATGGTTTCAGACCTGCATTGCCTTCTAGTCTTCCCAGGGAAAGCTGACATCTACATTCTTTGGGGCCTGTGTCCCTAACTAGCTACCTGCAAAAGAGATTACCTTGCTCCTAATCTCTGTGGATTTCATGAGGAGACTGAAGGACAGGTGGCAGAACCTGCAAAGGAAGATACGGGAGGAGCAATTGTAGGCCTCTTTCAAGGTAGATGAAGTGTCCTAACTCCATAAGCCCAGGGGACATAAACTTGTGTCCAATACAGATGTGTATCTCACACAGTGACAATCCCTTTTCTGCATGATTCCCTTCCACTGACTATATCCAGTTCAATGTTAAACATAAATACTGTGGAGATCTATTCCAAAACTAAGTCCAACTCCCAACCCTTCCAGGGTCATGTATCCTCTCTCCCTGTTCCTACTACATACCTCAGTGAAGAAGTTAGAGGGGTTCTAAATAGCCTTCAACATTCCTTGGTTTTATCTCACAGTGTTTGTGTTGGGCACTTCCTAATATCAGGCTGATGTAGGCATGTTAAACTTAGAAATACCCCCATGGGTATTAAAAATACTCCTATGTGTGTTGAGTATGTAAGATAAATTAATTTTAATTAATAAAGTGTCTTAGGAAGAAGAAGGAATGAAAAATAAATATGCTTTTCAAAGAAAGGATTAATACAGTAAGTCTCCAGCCATATGGTCAAGAGAAAGAGTAGACCTGAGACTGAACAGGAAAGGAAGTAGGTACCATCGTTCAGGTGGAGCCTTGAGTAGCCCCAAATGTCTCCGGAAAACAGGAGCTCTGTCATCTGACTTCATGATGAACTACTTACATGTTGTGACGTCAGCCCCACAGAGATGCTCACTGCCATCACAGTGAGTGAGCCAAACACAGTTCGTGTGTCAACAGAAATAAACACTTCTTTTTGCTATTGCAGGACCCACGAGTGAATGCGTTTTTCCAACAGTGCCAAAAAAGAGAGAAAGACATGTCTCAGTCACCTACCTCAAGTTTCATCCGAGCTTGTAAGGTAACATGACATGAGAGTAGTTTTAGTGAAATCCAGGATAAAACTAGAAAAAAAATTCAAAAGACCCTTCATTTACCACCTAAAATGTGATGAATATTATTTAAAATAATATTCTAAATCAGAGAAGAAATTATTAGATTTCATAATTTTTACATAGTTAGTTCTGTTTGCTTTAGAAGAAAAAACCAAAAATAAGTTTTTTTTTCTAAAACAAAATAATTGAAAAATCGGAACCTATTTACCATAGTTAATTAACGGAGAGTGCTGACGTGACCCCCTTGCCCTTCACCATGCTGAGTGCCTTGGAAGGTAAAAGCCACGTAAAGGAGAGCTTCAGAATCCACATTCTCATTCTGTAAAACACTTGCACACATGCTCAATTATTTTTCCTTGATTATGGAACTGGCAGGTAAAAATAATGCGTATCTGTCATAATAGCATGGCCTACTGAAATATACATGCATCTTGCACTGATTAATGAACATGACTGGCAGGCATTGCCTCACACATGTGTCATCTTTGTCGTGAGAATACTTAAACTCTACTCCCAAAGAGATGTGCAAAGCTCCAATACATTCTTACGGACTTGTGACCTCTATGCCGTACGTTGCACGTCTTGAACATATGGACCAACATCTTCCAACGCCTTCTAACAGAGCAGAGATTCCTTTTTCTCTGCAGCCTCCACAGCGCTTGTTTGCTTGGTCTTCTTGGTAACATCTACACTGAAAGGTGCTAGGGGAAAGCTCTCTGTGGTTTAACTTGGATTTATCTCATGATTGGTTATGTTGAAAACTTTTTCATAAATCTATTGGCAACATCTGTGTGTTGTTTTGAGAAATGTCTTTTAAAGTCCTTGGTCCATTTTTAATTATGTTTTTACTTCCTTTTGATTTTCTAAAAGATTTTAGATATTCACCTCTTGTCAGATATTTGATTTGTAGGTATTTTTTTTCTATTCTGTAGGTTGTCTTGTCTCCCTGTGAACTGTTTTCTTGGATATGCAGAAGCTGTTTGGTTCCTTAGAATCTTAGTTGTCTGCTTTCATTTTTGTCACTCATACTTTTGGAGTAATTTCTAAAACATTGCTGTCACAGAGCTGTCCTATTCTGTTTATAGTGTATATAGTCTTAGGTCCTGCATTAAATATAAGTATTTCATCCAAACATGCTTTGCATTTACTTACTATCTTTTTTTCTACCAATTTACTGCAGAACTTATTAAATGTGGAAAAGATTCATTCAATCATGAGTTTTCTGCCTATAATCTTGAATCAACTCTTCAAAGTCCTGGTGCTGAATGAGGAGGAAGAAATAAGCACAACTGTCACCAGGTATCCACGGCACCTCTTGGGAGAAGAGATCTTAGAAACTTGGGTCATACCAAACCCTCATGCTTAATGTTACCTGGGTCCCATGTACTGGTACATGTTTACATTTCATTCGAATAGGTCTCATATTTCTCACTCTTGTATCCTTATTTTCTAGACCCCTGTGATTTAGACTATTTTTCTTATTATTTTTGAACATTTTATTTTGAAAAAATTGTATCTTCTTATGCTATTGAAAAAAATAATATGGAGAGAACCAGTGTTCCCTCTATTCAGTTTCCTTCCACCTGCAGTCCCCACATGTGTGTGTATATATATTATATATATATATGTATATATATATATATAATTGTACAACATGTTATCTTTTGGTATTGAATTTTTCCCTCAGTATAAATCTTTGAAGATTCACCAAGATTGTTTCTCTATTGACAAACTATTCCTTTTCATTGCTCAGGAAGGCATTTCCTTTATGGCACAATGGTTGCATAACAGATTTTGACAAAACTATTGGTGTTTTCCAGAGAAGCTGTATTATTTCCCCTCCCACAAGAGCATTTTCTAATTATATTTTTTCTGGCGTCCCATTTTTAGTGAAGTTATAATGTACCTCCCACCCCCCAATATCACTAATCTGACCAGCCCTGAAATCAGAGTTTTGTATTCATAGGCTTTTGAATTAACAATTTATTCATGTATTTCTGTTGTGTGTTTCAAAGAATGAGCCAGCATTTGGGTGGGTTGCTATTATAGCATTGAAATGTTTACTGTATCTTTCTCGCAAGTATATTATTTAATCTTTTCCAAAGTGAAGAGTTTTAGCCTAGTTTTTAACATAGGGCCCTAAGGTTCTTTGAAATCAATCTATACCAACCCAGTAACCAGAATCCTGATTAAAATTCCCAAAATATGCCTTCAGCTAATGACCTTTGGCTAAGTATATGTGTCCATGTGGACAATACTTTTAAATACTGCAGCTGATTAATTTGTTGACATTTCTGAGATATTCCAAGGCCCTACAGTTATGCAGCAGTAATAGGGTTGATATGAATTAACCTGCATCGCCCAGTAAAACCCTAACCTAGCTAATAGAGGGAAAGTGCATTTTAACCTAATCCCTTTTTCCAAAAATATTCTGCTTCTAGGCTAGAAAGCGAGAAGCCCTTTTAAAATGGAATATGATCATTAGTCTCGGGCTAAAAGTCTTGTGTTTTAATTAAGTCCTAAAAATGATTCCTTTTCCAAGAAGCCAATGTCAGCAAATGTGCAGACCTTAATTGGCACAGTCAACAGGGGCAGAGGCTCTGGTGTGATGATCTGCCCTGAGACATGACTTACATCTTGGTTCCTGGAAGTTCCAGGGTTGGAGAAGGGTCAAGCGTGTCATAGATATTAAATGTCCAGTACTGGAGAGCAGGGATGGCAAGAGAAGAGTGTGAAATTGGTCCATTCACTCTGTGACTATGAAATACCCCTTTTACCAAGCGCTCCCATCTCGAAGTAAAGTGGTATTTCTATGCCTTCAGAAAGGCCACTGATCAACTTTGCTTTCCCAGGGTTCTAGCTGACATTGTGGCCAGGTGTCATGAGGAGCAACTAGACCACTCCGTCCAGTCATACATTAAGGTAGGAAGCCACCATGAGGACCTTACCCATATCCCCTGTGCTGTGTGGCCTCTCTTGCTTCCTGTGTGCAGTAAGTTCACACCCTAAGCTGGACCATGCCCACCACACTCAGAACAAGAGTGCACCTCAGCAGAATTCCATCCCTTTGTGTTAATGGGCTAGATGTATTGTTTAAATGTATAAATATTAAGTGCCTGTTCAAGTGAATATTGCTGTGGGGAGAGAAGAAATAAAGAAGAAAAGGAAAAAACTAAGGGGCTGTTCTTTTGAAATTGATCTAAAAAAACAAATGAAGCTTCTTGTTAATATAAGGAAGACATTTCCTGTGGGTTTGTTGAATGCACTGTTTCTTCTGTAATGTTTTCTTAGCTCTTTCTATTGTTTTCTCAGGCATTATTTCATTTCCCCAGTTACTGTATATTTGTACCTGCTTCTGGTATGTTAAGTCCTTAACCTTCTGGCATGAACCACCTGCCCATCTCATCGGTGTGCACTGCTTCCACAGTGTCCTTTGTCAAGTGTCCCCATGGAAACATTTTATCCTCATTTCCAGCTGGCTATGAATCACTACCAGTGAACGTGTGATGTTTGCGCTCTCATAACTCCCACCTGAACATCCTCACCTTGAATGCAGAAGAATAGGCCATCCGAGACAAACAGACTATCTTAAATGAATGTAGAATTCATAGAGGATGGACATTTCATCCCTTTTTTCATATGCATGGATTAGAGCTTTTTGAAATGTTGGTTTGTAAGAATATGTATTCAAATAATAGATAATGGATTGACATATCTATAGAGTCTAGGTATCTAGAAATGTAACTTGGGGACGAATTTGGGGCTTTTGTGATAGAAACTTCATTTTTGGTAATGATGATTGCCAATGTTCCTCCAGAGGGAAGTTGCTAGAAATCACATTCTAAAGTGAACTATCGGAGAGATCACTTACAAGAATTTTTTTTCATATCTATGTATTTTCTACCAGAAATGTTAGATGTCCCAAAACACCAAAGCATGAAAATGTACCCTTCTGTAAAATAGTCTGCATGCCTAAAATAGTCATTTATATCTTGATAATTCCTCTGAGGTACAAGTTTACCTTTTAAGACCCAGATTTCAATTTGAGAAAGCCAGTTCCATGTACAAATGCCTTTTTAGTTTGCTGTTTGTTTAAGAGAAGAGCATATTTCTCTTTTTACCTGTCAACAAAATTATCTGGAGAAATTTTATTCTCTCAATATCCCGCAGTTTTTTCATCTCCAAAGGACTGGAAAGAATATGATAATCCCTTGGGCTACTGTACTTAGGGAACTTCATTTCTACTTGAGTCAGTTACCTCATTCCCATGGAATCACTGAAAATTGCATTGGAACCTGGTTTCATGACCGTTTCCATAATATCCAAGGCTAGATCCCATGAGATTAAAAAACACAGATCAGTCTGTGATGCCCTTGGAGAAATGCATTGGAAACCTATCTTGCCATGGTTTAAGTTTTCAACTAGAATATATGAAATGAAATATCTTGGCAAGACCATTTCCCTCTATACTACCAGAGAGTGACTCTATTTGGTCTGTTTTGAGTTGGTTCAAATCCAGAAATATACCTATGTACATTTCAGGTTTCTAATTCCTAAGGGTGTTCTTGAATTTGTTTTCAAATAGCCAAAACAAAATCTTCCTAATAAGTTTAATCAACTTGCATTTTACTCTAAAGAGAACACTAAATGAGCAAGTAAGAGACTAGACTCTAATCAAAGTAAAGTGATGTGGACAGTCAGCCCAGGTCCTCAGAGACACAAGAGGAGATGGGACAGCTATGAATCCAGCTGTGCAGCTCTGTGACTGGATTCCTGTCGCTTTCCATTGTTGACATACTGACTTTGACCAAAGACCCTGAAATTTTTACCCAAGGTGGGAAAAATATTTTAACATGTCTGTAGATATTAAACCTCACTCAAAGAAATATGGGGAAAACTGATGGACTGACTCCCAATCTTTGCTTGGATATCCTTGAAAGATGTGCTATTCAATGTAATTGATATTTATTCAGAGATTATACAAAACACCACTTTAAATTCAATGCTGCTAATTGCTGCTAACTCACCCTATCTACAATATCCAAGCTGCACATCCTCCATGTCTTTCTCAAAGATGTGTGTCTAAAGTCAATGCCATAGTCTGGTGGTCTGTGGCACAGACAGGTTATAGTAGTCAGAATTTTAATAAAAGAATTTTTTCAATGCTACTTAAAATAAGTTGTTCTCCAGGTTAAATAATTGTGCATTAGATTAGATAGTTAATGGTGAACTTCCCCTTTCCTGAGGCATAATGCTTAAGGGAAAGGTGGCTGTAGCTAGTTTTATGGATCCATTAGCTACATCTTGTTGCTTTGAGATTCTTCAAAGTCCAAAGAAATAGTCATAGAACCATAAATGAATGTATCTGTTTCTTTGCTATTATCCTTCTCAACCATAGCTAAGTCTGAAATATGAACATTAATGGGGAAATGCCTTTCCTTGAGGCACACCCAACCCATGAAGAAAATATTATGATTCGTTAGAGCATTTTATACTTGAAATATATGCATATGCATTAATCAGAAATAGTGTTCTTAAAATATATGAATACCTAAAGCAGCCCCAAATCACTCTTTTGTGACTAGAAAAATTAAGCAGCATCTGTTATCAGACTGATAGCCAGAGTTTCTGAGCCTCTCAATAGATAGCTGTGTCAAGCATGGGATGGGAGAACCTGGGCTTGTGGGGAGCTCACTGACTGGCATTCAGAAGGCACCCACTTCCCCACTTGGCTGTTTGAGTGGGTGCTCTACCCTTTCAGGATGAAGATTGCTGACATGTCACCTGTTACCAGTGGAAGGAAGGAGAAGGGGAGTGTGTCCTAATTAGGTGGGTCAAAGCCCTCCGTGATTCCTTGCACCTGCTAAATGGCCTCTGCCTCTTTCTCTCAATTTCCACAAAAAAAAAAAGTTTCCAAGAGAGCGTAGGTGAGCCAAGCCCACTTGTGCAAAGCCTGAAATAGGAACAGGTGTGTACTACTCCGATTATCATTGGACCTCCATTTAATTCGTGATGAGTTCTGGCATGAGCAGTTAACTTTAACCAATAAGTCATTCATGTAACATAGCTTTTGGGGTTTTTTTAAGTAATTAACTTTGTTCTCTTTTTGGATTTTCTTCAGTTTGTGTTCAAGACCAGAGCATACAAGGAGAGAACGATACATGAGGAACTGGCTAAAAATATGGCTGGTCTTTTAAAGTCTAATGACTCAACAACAGTCAAGCATGTTCTGAAGGTAAATATATTCAAGACAGTCCATTGGGGACTGGAGAGATTTCTCAGTGGTTAAGTTCACTTGCTTTCAAAGCCTGACAGCCTGGGTTCAATTCACGAGTGCTCATGTAAAGCCAGATGCACAAAATGGTGTATGCATCTGGAGTTTGTTTGTGGTGGCAAGAGGCCTTAGCACACCCATACACACACACTCTCTCTCTCTCTCTCATTCTCTCTCTCAAATAAATAAGTGAAGTATTTTCAAAAACTGAAATAGTCTACTGGATGTTAGCAGTGGTATGGACCTCTTTCAAAGGTGCTTAGTTTCACTGATTGTCACAGATCCCTTCTCTTCAAGGGTCTGACAAAAACTTTCTATCAGGGCTACAGTTCTGGCTCAGTGATTAAGGAACTTATCTGCAAAACCTGACCATCCAGCTTTGATTCTCCAGTACCTAAGTAAAGCCAGATGCACAAAGTGGCACATGCATCTGAAGTTTGCATTAGTAAGACGTCCTGGTGTGCCCAATATCTTTCTGTGGCTGTCTCTCTTCTCTCTGTCTCTCTCTCTCCTTGCAAATAAGTAAATAAAACAAAATAAGTTCATATCAATACTGAAGCATATAAATATATCAAGCAAAAGGGATCTAACTCAAGAAAACACTGAAGGAAATTCAGGCAGACTATATTCAATAAGAAAAATTAGAGAAAGTAAGAAGAATGGCTTATGCCGAGGACACGATATGAGATTAGAAGTTTCCAGTGGGCAGATCTCATAGGGGAGAGAAAAGCTGAGCAGGAAGTGAGAGGGAGGAGTGAGAGCTTGCCAGAAGAATTTTTAAATGGCGACTAAGAGGTAAAGGGAAGACCTAAGTCTCCAGCACAGCTGTGGTCTCGGGTTCCCATGTAAACAAAGAAGGGTGAGATGAAGGCAGAGACTCTGACAGCCTCTGACATGTTTGTGAGCCACCGTGTGTGCGGTGGGAGTTTGTTGACTTCAGAGAAAAGCACTAGAATGTTGCTCATGATGGTTAAAAGTTCAGTTTGGACAAGTTAGGAGATGTCGCAGGGGGCCTTGGGCTCATTAGATATTCCTAACAACACAATCTCACTTCCAACATCAATTAGCCACTTCTGTTTCTTTCTGTTGAGAAGGTATCAAATTCAAATGTTCATTGTCAGCAGGGCGACTGCACATGTGATGTGATCTGATGGGCCTCTGCGCTGTATGCCTCTCCACAAATGAATCTTAAAACAGTTTGGCCAATGAAGAGCCCAGGCTCCTAAGAATAGGTACAGATTAGTTCCTTTTGAGTAATTGTAAAATGCAGTGGCAAAGTAAAGCCAAAGTACCTTCAATGTGTAAGAATGGGGAGGAAGGTCAGTGAGTTACTCCTGTGGATGGTGGGAAGGAAGAGCAGGGAGGGCTGTTCCTTCTGTTGTGTAAATGTGATGTAACTTTGCACAAGGGTTAAGTGTCCTCTTATGACTCAGTGTGAGACAAGCTTCTCCAACTGAGCCTGACCTTCAGGCCAAGATACGGAAAAAGCTGAACTCAGAACAACTCCACATTCCCTTCTTGGCCTGTAAAGAACCTCGAGAACCTCTGCATCCTGGGCTTGGAGACTGGCCTGGGGAGGGAGACGACTGAGTTGATGAAGTGCTTGCAGCAGAAGCATGGGGAGCTGAGTTCAGATCCTCAGGACCCATGTAAAACCTCGGGATGGGGATGACATGTTCCTGTAATCCAGCTCTGGGAGGTAAAGGCAGAAGTAACCCCAGGCCTTGCTGGCTAGCTTGACTAGCCCAGTCAGTGAGCTGCAGGGTCAGTGAGCCACCCTGTCTCAATAAAAACAATTCTCAAGCTGGGCATGGTGGCACACGCCTTTAATCCAAGCACTTAGGAGGCAGAGGCAGGAAGATTGCCATGAATTCAAGGCCACTCTGAGACTACATAGTAGATTCCAGATCAGCCTGGGCTAGAGAAAGAGCCCACCTTGAAAAATAAAATAATTAAAATTTTTTAAAAAGAGAGAGAAATTGAGGAAGAATCCCATTGTTGACCTCTGGCCCCACATACATGTGTACACGTGCAACCAGACATACGGGTGTACATGTGCACTCACACATACACACATATACCTAAGCACATACAAGCACACACATCACACTCAGACACATGCAAAAATAAGACCATCAAAAAGAAAAGAGCGTGTAGACAGTCCAGGCTTGTCCTAAGTCTGTCCTCCACAGGGTAGATGCTGAGGTCCAAGTGCATCTCTGCACCCCAGAGAGGAGCTGTGTGTGGCTGAAAGGAGGCAGGCTGTGGACACACCATCAAGGAGTATGTAAGGATAAGCATGTACAGGCCAGACAGTCACACATGAGTGCCAGGGCCCTCGAGGTGCAGACCCAACTGTGAGTGGGAGAGAGAGAGAGCAGCCAGGGACCTGTTCTCCCAGGCCTGGCCCGCTTGAAATTATATTTGTCAAGGTAAGAACATGAAGCCCATTTCCCATAATACTCTTCACCTTGACTTCCAACTTCTAATTATAAGATCTTCTTTTCTTTTTATGGGAGGGGGATGGAGCATGGTGTGGCGTGTGTGTGTGTGTGTGTGTGTGTGTGTGTGTGTGTGTGTGTGATGGTGGTGGTGGTATATAAGCCCATGTGGTGGCTCATGGACGTGCCTGCAGCAGAGTGCACTCACATGCAGAGGTCTGAGACAAACATAGGTGACTCACTCCATTACTCTTCCACCATTCTTATTTGAGGCAGAGTCTCCTACTAATCCCAGAACCTGCTGCATTTGATCCTTGGATCTCTGCTTCACTCATGCCCACGCCCAGCAGTCTCTCAGGCCCCCTCAGAGTCTCGTGCTTACACAGGGTGTCCTTTACCAAAGAGCCATTTCTCCAGCCCAAGATCTTCTTTTACTCTCACCTCGAGTCTTGGGAATTTTTGGAATGAATCTGATACAACAAATTTCATTTTAGCTTTGTTAATTGAGGAAAACAAACAGAACAATTCATGAATAAATGTCTTCCATAGAACAATTTCTTCAGCAAGTCACATCAAGTAAACCTGTAACTTCTTTAGGTTACACATATTTTTGAGATACTTGAGAAATTGAAATGTGTCACATGTGCTTTTTGTAATTTTGACAAAGTTCATCCTAAAATAACAGAGAATATGTGACTACACTGGTTCATTTAATTTTAAAATTTTTATAAATATGTTGCAATATTACATGCTGTAAAAAAAACAACCAAAATTGTCATTGTTTTACCAAAGAATATCAATCTCAGGGAAATGGGGATACCAACATAATATTTGCTAATACACTGTATCTAATTTTGGACAATAAAGATATCAATTTCAAAAAAAGAAAGAAAATCAATCTCGTGCTGTCTTTCCTCCTGACAGCATTCCTGGTTCTTCTTTGCAATTATCCTGAAATCAATGGCACAGCATTTGATGGACACAAAGAAAATTCAGGTAAGACCATAACTACTATACACTGTAATATTATCCAACAATTACACTAATGAGCACACTCTCATTGGCTCCACGTTTATTGGCTCTTAAAAAAACCCTAGCAATTTATGTTAATTGCTTTTTAAATAGGAGAAATGATGGTGTACGTCAGTATAGACCCATTCAAAAGCAGATGCCAGGATGAAATTAGAAATGCAGAAGCTTTGGCAGGGGGAGAAATAACTAGAAAGGACAAATGAGACAGGAAAAAAAAGAACAGGCAAGTCTAATAGCAGTGAGGGAAACTGAGGAAGGAAGGAGGACTGACTAGAAAAATCTGACAGCAGGTAAGCATTAGCTGGGCCCATGGCTGGTCTGGAACCAGGGGATGCTCACTGAAAGAACTGTACACTGGACACAATGTCTGGCTGGAAGGCCTCAGCTCAGCCATTCAGTGGGAGCAGCCTTGGACAGTGTACCAAGCGATGAATGATTGAATGGACCAAGTATGGCTTGCATTCTTCCAGGAGATTATATGGTGAAGGAATGTCTGAGCTACACTGTACTGTGGCTGCCATGTCCACAGTTATACACATTCCTGAACAGGCTCCTCCACAGCCTGTCTTAGAAAAGGAAGGTTAGGGGAATTAACACTTGCTCCTGTCACAGCAGTTGGTCTCCCTGGGAGCCTATCTTGACTCATCACCTCCCTCCTCTGCAATCCATTCTAGATCCCCTCAGCCTGTCGTGCAGCTCTGGAGTTCTTATTGACAACCAGAGTAATATTAGCCTCTGGCACTTATATTCTACTCCAGCATAAGTGCTGCATAAGAAGGACCAAAGAGCACCCAGGTGGACCACCTGAGTTCATGCATAGTTCTCTTGGCTCCCATGTGGGTGAGGCTAAGACGGGAGCTCTCCAACTGCCCCTTCTTACCAAGAATGGAGTCCGAACAGGAGTGCAGTTGACAAAATGGTGGAGACTTGAGACAGCATTCTGCTTTGCACTCTTCATGAGGGATAGGCAGTGTCAGGGCCCCACCTGGCATCCCCATGAGAACAGCTTCACAGGATGAACCCACTGTGCACTTTGATCCAAATGCCAGTTTTGTCAATACAAGCTGTACATTTAGGATTGGGTGTCTACTGTGTGGATGCTCGAACCTCATCCATCGACAGTTAGCAGAAATTGGCCAAGACACCCTTTACATTCCCCATGAGCCTTGTAGGGAAGACATGGTGATGGCGTTAGGTTTTGATGTCATCTCAGAGCCTGTGTGAGTGTGCTTCACTCCCCAGCATATGGAACCTTACTTGGGCTACAGAGACTTTTGGAGAAGAACTCACAGAACCATTATGGTATATAGACTACGTAGTGCAGTGTTGCAGATTTTCCTTAGGGACCCAGCCACCTCTTTGGTTGATGATGTGTGTCAGATATGAGAGTTGACTCAGGTCAGAGAAAGGAATTATCTTTTGGAGTGGACATCCTCACCTTCCATCCTCACCTTTCACCATCCTCACCTTTCACCATTCACCACAGTGAATGCCAGTTACTACCCTGGAGGGTAGTTCTTTGTTTTGTCCCCACACATGACTAGCCAGCTCTACAAGTCCCTAATACCCATGCTTCCATGGATGTCCCCTTAGCCATCGGCTCCATATGTCCTCTGTTATTGTGGTGACACAGTATCTCCATGGCTACTGATGAACCAACACTATGACTGTTTCTCCTACCAACACACAAGAGATACGTACCACTGAACATCTTGATGGCCTGGGTGCACAGGGGCGTCTTGTAGGCCTTTCTGTGATGCATCACTTTCTGGTGGGCCCATTTATCTCAATTACTATCCATCCCCATGTGTCCACCCCAACCTCTGTCCTCTGCTAGAATCGCTCGGGCATTTCCAACTTGGCTAAAATTGGCATAAGTTCATCTATAAGGATCCTAAATGTGATCCCAACAGTGAACTATATATCATGAGACTAAAAATACTTATATTGGTATTCTGGTAAGGTGGTTTAAGAAAAAATAACGTCAACTCCAGTGTTCCCTACAATCTCTGTTTCATACAGCCCATCACACAGCTTTCATGGCTTGTGTTCTCATAGCGTTGGAAGCTGGTGCCCACAAATGGGAAATATACGCTTTAATCTGACTCTAAATTTTGTGTTTATGATTGGAGTGAGGATGGGTCTCATTTCTAAATCCAACTTGTAAATATGAATGAGACTTGATATCTGTATAAACTCAAAATGGGAGGTAACTCAGCTGGCTCCCTCTTTCCCTCATAGGCAGACATCCCAACAGTATTCATCATGTTTTATTAAATGTATGTCATGTAATCTCACAGCCAAACCCTTCTAATCTGGTATCATAAATATCTTTATTTGTGAGATGTTTGCCAAATACTGGTATCTCTTACCTGTAGCAAATACTGGGAACTCATCACTTATTAAAGAATATTTCAAACCAATATCTTTTCTCATCTAGTTATTTACTTGCTGAGTTCTTGAAAATGTTTGTTTGATGCATTAGTAGTTTTAAAGTGAAACTTTTAGATTATTTTAAGTTAAATTATATGGAGATAGCTACCCAAAAATTAATTTAAAATAAAATCACTAAAAATTAATGGAGTTTTGATTGTTCATGTTTTAATAATAGTTATTTCTTGGAAGGCAAGACAAGGGAAATAAAATGGAAAAATTTATTTTAAAAACTCACATTTTACATTGTATGTGCCTATATTGCTTGAATATTTTGCACGTAACAGATTTTTAAAAGTCAAGCTTTGTTGGTCAAAGCATTTCATGGAAATGTCAAAGGCTTTCAAGTTTTCTTACTGCTTTCAAGTTTCCTAAGAACTCTTGATTTGCTGATTTATAAAATAAACTCTTTCAGTTTAGCTTTTTCCTGGGTTGGTATTCCACATGCAACTTGACAAATAAGCCATTCTTTCCTTAGCTTCCCCGAGCTCAAAGATTTCCTGAATCTTACCAAAATGAGTTGGAAAATCTTGTGATGGGCCTCTGTGATCACGTGATTTGGAAATACAAGGAAGCTGTTGAGGAGACAAAAAGGGCGAACCTCAGTGCGGCCAGATTTCTTAAGGTACAGCTATATGCAACACAGTTTTATTGAAGTCCTCCAGCAGCTGGTGTGAGGCCCCCCTAAATGTTGTTTTAGTCACTTCTCTACTTAGGATGAAGAGATCAAACTCAGGTGTGAGAGGAAACATTTTCGTTTAGACATCCTTGCTATTCGAAATGCTTTTAGATATTCTTTAGAGCTTGGAAGATCATTGAAGAAATGCAAAGGATAGCTCAAAATACCATCTGAGTGTTCTCACATCACAGTTCTACCAAGTAATTTTATAGAGGAAAATGAAATGCTTGAAGGAGAAGCTGCATTGTGGCAGCATCATTCTCTTGGGAATTTCTGCCTTTGAAAGTGATGTTTGGGGTCAGCAATAGATTCGGTAATACCCCAAGTACCCACTTCAGGAAGACATCACGTCTGTTATATTACCTCTAGGTTTTCCTTCATCTGATGACAAGATTGCACCCTGGTCCTACAAAAGGAAAATTATCAAGTTGAGTGAGACACAGTTACTTTCTGAAGTGGATAGTACGTAGAAGTTGGTTATATGTCTTTGGGTTAAAAGCTTACATGTTGGATTGAGAAGCAATGCAAAAATCAAATAAAGCTAACATACATTAGAATGATCGTATCTCCTTTGACAGATAGCACACTTATTGGGCAATGGTTTTCTTCTCTAACTTCTCTCATGCAAGTGGTAATGCCCAGATGGGATGAAGCCACTTTGTTCCTTTCTGGCAGACACAAAACATACTGGGTGACTATGAGAATTTACAAATACATACCAATTACTAAACTTAAAAGAATACTGAAGTAGGTGAGAAGTTACCCTAAGTTATCTTTGGTGAGATTTAATCCAATCTAAGATCTTTTTAACTGTGTTTAAAGTTATTTCAAATTATATACTATATTCACTTGTATCCTGAATTTACACTTGTGTTTAGTTGTTATGATTTTTTTTATTTTTCTTTCGAGAATGAGAAAATGACAGTGTTAAAAGGCAAGAGCGTAAAAGAGGAAAAAACACTCTAGTTGTCTACCATATTGTAAGACCTATGTGAAGAAAATTTATTGCTATGGTGATAGCTTATTTGAAGGGCCTAATAGAATAGAAAATTTGAAATATATATATATACTACAGTATGTAAACAAAATGTGTTTAAATAAATATCTATAATATTCTTCCTGAAACTGAAAAAAAAAGATGAATAAGCAAGTATCTAGGAAAGGGAAAAGACTCTCCTTCACTAAAAGGCTTTGTGCTGGTTGGAATAAATGAATGTTTTCTTTGAAGCTCATTTACACAGAGGTTGCTGCTGGAATCACATAATCTAATATCATATATAGGGATTATACTAAATATGCAAAATTAAAAAGTAAATGTTAGAGGCTAGGGACATAGCTCAGTGGGTAAGAACATTTTCCATCTAAGCATGAGGGCCTGAAACCATTTCATTTTGATCCCCAGCACCCACATAAAAATCTGGGGATGGCCCTGAGCATCTTATAAGGAGGAAGGACAGGAAAATTATTAGTGCTCACTGGTCAATTAGTCTGTCATGGTTTGATCCAGGTGTCCCCCACAAACAAATGAATGTGTTCTGATAGATCGATCCTCAGCTGATGGCAATTTGGGAATTAGAACCTCACTAGAACTGTGTTGTTGGGGCGGGCTTATGGGGGTTATAAGCCAGCTTCCCCTTGCTAGTATTTGGCACACCTTCCTGCCACTGTTTGCAGTGCTATGGCAGAGGTGATGTCCAGCCCTCTGCTCATGCCATCGTTTTCCCTGACAGGATGGAGTCTCCCCTTGAGTCCATAAGCCAAATAAACCCATTCCTCAACAAGCCAGTTTTGTTTGGGTTCTTTCTGCGCAGCAACTAGAAAGCTGACCGCAACATAGTCTGACCAAAAAAGGTTTTTTTAATTGCAGTTCCATATTCATTTTCAACAAAAATAACCCAGAAGAACAATAGTGTGCATATATGTGTGTACACACCCACACAACCCACACAAGTATACACATACCCACACACATATACACACACCCACATACAAATACACAAGTAGTTTGTGGGTTCTTTAAAGACAAAGCACAGATTAATAAGAAACACATATAGTCAATAAAATACATAGAACACACAGACTTCAGGTTGAAGTTAATACATTTATGAGAAGTTTATGGCTAAAATATTAGTTCAATGTATTTTACATCATAAAACACACATACACACACAAACACACACACATTACTTCTAACTTATAGTTTTAACAGCATTTGTGAACCCAGAACACTTAACAAAACTTTTTGGAATGTTTATTAGATGATTCCCTTGAACTAGAAGAGAGGGAAGGAAAGAGACAATGAGTGTTTTGAAAAATGCAAAATTAAAGGTCATGCTCTGGCTCAATTCTAACAAGTGATGGACTTTGAATCTTCAGTTTCTCAGCATTGCCCACTCAGCCCTCTTGACATCACAGATCTCCTGTTTCGATGGAAATCTGACCATAATGTTTTCTCAAGTGGCTTCAAATGACATTTACTCCTTTGGGTGATGTAATTCTACATCAGTACTCAAATGCTATGAATCAATACATTAGTTACTTTTCTTACTGCTTATTCTCTGTGTTGCTTCGACAAAGCTCCTGATAGAAGCAACGTAAGGGAGGAAAAATTTCTTTGGTTCACTGTTTCAGAAGATCACAGTTAAACATCGTGAGGAAGGCAAAGCAAAATAGCTTGTTCCCTGGTGGCCAGAGCATGTGATACCTTGTTTACATGTTCAGGAGACAGAAAATTAATGCCAGAACCAGAGGCAGGTATATCTTTCAGAGCTCCGTCCTTAGTGACCCACTTCCGCCAGCAAGGCTCCACCTCTGAAAGTCTCCACAAGTTGGAGACCAAGTGTCCAAACCCATAATCCACATTCAAACCTTAAACACTAGTCATCAATGGAACTTAACATAGTGAATGGTGTAATATCATAGTTTGACAAGATTTTTTTCCAAGCATTAAGACAGACAAATCTATAGAACTAGCCTTCAGATATATAAAACTGTCTGGGTTGAAAGGTTTACTCTCTTACCCCATATCATTCAAAAGTACTATTTTTGCAGTAATTATGCCAAAACCTTATACATTTTTTCACTATTTTCTTCTTAAAGTAGATAAATTCAAAAAGATCCAAAGGAAATTCAGAAGCTTTTGAAATGTTTCTTTTCTGCTGCCAAATGGTTTCCATGCCTACCTGTGCATGTCTGTTTCGAAGTCTAACACCATGATGGTAACAAAGGCAGGTTATTCCGATGTTTATTTCCTTATTCGCCCACATCTTTTCTTACTAACCCACGTCTTTTTGCCCCTCGCCTCACTGATCCAGCTTCATTTCAAATAGCTCTTCAAAACAATTGAAAACCATCTAGTGTAAGAGACAGCCCTTTGTCCTTTAATAGATATGGCATAAAAAAATTCTGTGTAACAGCTCTTTAAACAATCAAAAATGGATGGATAAGCAAGTCTCTGTATCAGAAAGTCTTCATATCTACTCTGTCTGAGCTTTGGGGAACATTCCCCCACAACCATGCCAGCTGGTGGTCACAAGCCATTGGGACCTAATGAAGATGTTCAGGGAGAAGAAAGAAATGATGGGAACAGCAGCTTTACAAAATGTGTAAGAAAAGGACAATGATGTCAAATGGTTTCTTTTCACAACTTGGCAATCCATAATTCATCACTGAACCAATTATAGAGTGAATTTTGCATTTATTACTCCCACGAGAGTTGAATACTTGTTGAAGTATTTTTTCATTACAACAGTAACTTTTGCATGTAACATAATATGTGGCTGTTGGTTTATCCCTCAAACTGATACACAGGTCAGTAAAGAATAAGTTCTCATGAAACAAAGGTAGGAGGAAGAAGTCCTACTGGTTTATAGCACAATATAGTTGTGTAGCTCACAATCACCTGCCATTACTTCACAAAGAACTAGAATGAGGAGATCACAGGCCCTAGCTTTATCATGAAGAAATGATGAAGACAGAAATGCTAACAACCCTGATTTAATCAGTTTACATTATATGTATATATATACAAACATATATATATATATGTATATATGTGTGGGTACTGAAATATGCTATATCAAAAATCCATATAATTATTCTCTGTTAATTCTAAAGATAAAAATAAAATGGATGAGAAAATGAGACAAACAGGAGACCAATCACCACAGCAAGTCAGATAACCCATGAAAGGTCATTGGAGACAGATACCAACGATACCCAACACAACCCAAAGCAGAAATCCAGAGGCACTTAAGATCTCAACAATAAACCAGAAACTCACCCACCATGAGTCAAGGAACTGAGAGGAAGAGTGGGAAGAAAGAATGTAAGAGCCATGGTTGGGGAAAAATATCCAGAGACACTGCCCCCCCCCCACAACAATGCACAAAGGGGGAAGGAAAAAAAATCTAGCTGCCTCTGGTGCAGCTCATAACCCTCTACCCTATAGACAGGTCCAGTATGAGCATGGAGGAGGGACCCTAGTAGGTAGGAGATACAGAGGAGGGAAATGGGGCCACTATCACAAGATTTACTCATACAATGTATATAGTTATTCATAATAGAGATATTAATTTAAAAATAAAATGTAAAAAAGAGGGGAAAATAAGTTATCATCTAAATTAGGAGTTGGCAAACTTTGTGTACCTTCAGCTTTATGAGCATTTATTCGGTCAGCTACTCACCAATGCTGGTGTAGCCTCAAACAATTCACCCCAGAGATTCGGGAACAACTGGGTACAGCTCTGTTCAATCAAATGCTGTATGCAAGACAGATGGTGCTCAGATTCAGCCCAGGAACTACAGTTAATGATAGCTTAAAAGGCTAATATAAACTACCCTAAAACAAAAGCTAAAGGTCCCTCAAGATCCCAAGCATGGGCAGGAGAGCCATGGCACCTGGGGTCCAGAAGAGGCTGGGATGGGGCACGCACAGGGACTCAGCCCAGGAGAGACACACTTTGTCCAATTGGGCCTACAAATGAGGTTTTATGGACAACAGGCTCACAGCCACTCTTGTACCTAGGAATGACCCCTTTCTCCCTTATTACCCTTTCTTTGAAAAGAGGATGACAAGCTAGAGATCACACACACACACACACACACACACACACACACACATATGTATATACATATATATGGCTTTTTTTTCAAACTCAAGAAACTTTAAGTGGGCTTTTCTAGGTCCCCAGTCCTGCCTTCTTCTGGAGACAGGCTGTCTTCAAAAGCACCCAAGTATCATATATCACTGACACGTGACAGTCACCATCTCTGCTCTGGATGAGTTCAAAGACAAAATTCACTCAGCCCCCTTCTTTGTGGAGACAAATGTCCCTTGAAACTTTACCAGAGCCTTCTAGTCTCCTCTCCACTCTTTCTTGGCACATTTGTCTTCTCTGTACAAGTGAAACCAAGACCACTTTGCAGCAGAAAGGAACAGCAGGTTCCCTGGGGAGATGTTGGGATGGATGTGGCCAGGTTCTGGCACTTGCCTGCAGGTGAAGAAGAGGGGAGGATGGAACACTCGGGAGCCAGCACTGTTTAGATGTCAAAGCCCCTCTTTCCTCACATCTGCTGTCATGGTTCTAGGTCTTTCTTTTCAACCAAGAACATTCTGTGGTGTGCACTCTGTTGAGAGGTGGGAAAGTACAGGAACCATTTAATTAATAATGAGTGAAAAGTGATTGAAGGAACTAAGTCACATTACAATTAAAGTGTAATTGAAGCAGTATGTTAAAACAGTTATGAATTTGCAGAAGAGGTGACAGAAAGATTGTAAGAGCCATGGTGGAGGAATATCTAATACACAAAGGGGTGTGTCATCCTGGTTTTAAAGGGTTTTCTCTAATAGCACACGTTTCTGAGCATCTTGATGTATATAGATGATATAGATGATTTATATGATATAGATATAGATGATATAGATATAGATTAGATATAAATAGATATGGATATATAGATGATATAGATATAGATAGATATAGATGTTGTAGATATAGATATAGAGAGATCATATACATATACATATATGTATGGGAAAGAGTATCCTGAGATAATGCCTCTCCCAGACACTGATTGAGTCATTCATGACCCCACAGTGAATATCAGTGACCTCACTGAAGAGGGCCCTCATACATATATATATATATATATATATATATATATATATATATATATATATATATATATGTATATATATCCTAATAAAAAATCTCAAAAAGAAAATTTGAAAACAAATGAAAATACAGATGCCTAATCAATGGAAGAAACTCATTATAGAAAATAGCACTTGTTTACAAACAGACACATTTCCTAGGGAACTCTCTACATGGTATACAACCTTAAGCAAGATTGTTTTGTCCATTACTGTCTGAGAGAACTGTGTTGTCAATAAAAATGAGGAAAGAACCAAGGACTGCAAAGCTATGGCAATGGACCCTCTTGGACTTTCAGAAAGAAGCCCTCCATTTCACACCATTGTATGGATAAATAAAAGTTACATACCAAGGATGGATGTTCATTTGGTAACCTCTCTTTATTATTCACATTTACATTTCCTTGGCTGCAAGAGTTAGTCTGTTAAAAAGAGGCCTATGAGAATAAAAACACTGTTGGTCCCTCTGTACCACCTCCCATCCCTCCCCAGGGAGATTCAAAAAACAATCTGCACCCAAGCAACTGTGGGATCAATGTACTAAAAACAATAATGAAATATAACCAAGGGATTAAAAACATAAAACTAAAAGCAAAAACTTTATGAAAAGGAAAGGGCTACAGTAGCTCATTGAAAAATTCCAAGTGATATTTGGTTTAGAGCCTTCTTTTAATTAAATGTGAACTTTATGAGCATATTGCATAACTGTCACATTCCCCTCAGGTTATATGTTCCCTCTCCACTGCCCCCACTCCACTGAGAGCCCTCCTCAATGAGGTATTCACTGTGGGGTCATGAATGAATCAACCAGTGTCTGGGAGGGGCATTATCTCAGGATACTCTTTTCCATCCTGTGGCTCTTAAAATGTTGCTGCCCCCTCTTCTGGAAAGTTCCCTGAGCCTTGGCAGAGGTGTTATAGTCTACTTTAGTGTTGAGCTCTCTGCATCCTCTGAATTTCTGCTTTGACATGTTTTGGGTCTCCTTGGTGTCTACTGCTATGTCCCTAGAGGAGGTTGTCAGGCTAGCCATGGGAGCAACACTTTTCTCTGTGATGACTCCTGGGACCCGGAAGATGTGATAGAGATGACTCATCTGTGCTAGGCAGTTGACTATCTTTTCTTGTCATCGTGATGGATCCTGGGTTTCCCTGGTACTCCCTGCCATCTGTAAAAAGCAGATTCTTCAACTGAGAGTGAGAGCAGCATAGATCATAGGGGAAAATCATAAACATTGAAAGGACTTTTTGATGGGCATACCCTCTCTTCTTAGCCAAAGAACAGTAGGAGCTTCTTCGTAGGTCTATGACTTTCCTATTCATAGGGTTCTAACTTGGTTCTCAGTACCAGGTATGAATTCCCTGGTTGCTCTGAACTGCACTCTGATTGAAACTTTATGATTGTTATGCTACCTCTAGTATTATAACTGGTTGATATATGTGAATTAATGCTTAAATGTGCTTTAGAGATTTTTTTCAATGCTTATGTAACACAGCTAAATGTTATTTTGCTTTAATATGTAATCATCTTTTCTAAAATCTCTAATGATCCCTTAAGAAAGAAAGGTTTGATTTTGGGAATTCTATCCTTCTTAGCGCTGCTTTACATTCATGGACCGGGGATTTGTGTTCAAGATGGTGAACAATTACATCAGCATGTTCTCCTCCGGTGATTTCAAGGTAAGAACCATGGTGTGTCAGTTACCTTCTCATTGCTGGACACAAACACCTGACTAGAGCAACTTAAGGAAAGAAAGCATGTATTTTCCCCTACAGTCCCAGAGAAGTGGAGTCCATCATCGCAGAGAAGGAGTAGCCAGGACAGGGAAGCCTCATAATATCTCACCTCAGTCAGCAAGCAGAAAGAGAAAACACCAGGCCCAGCTGGGCTAAAAGCCTCCAGCAAGACTTCACTTCCTAAAGGTCCCACAACTTCCCAAACAGCCACATGCTGAGTATTATTTATTCAAATGCATGAGCTGATACCCACAGGGATGGGGGGAATTTTTCACCCAAATCAACACTGAGAAAATCTCCAAGTCCTTAGTGAAGGGTAAAGGAGGGAAGGAAAGAGTTCACATTTCCTCTCTGTTTCCTGTGTGAGAAAGGAGATCTGTTCAGTTGTAGACCTGAGAGTCATTTTGCCCTTAGCTTTGGTTTTAGCACTGGAAATGCAACTTCCCTGGAAATAACTAAGTCCTGAGAAAATTAGACAACCCATTTGGGTTAACTATTGTACCCAATTAGGGCTGTGTTGGGGACATGGGGTCAGTCTACCACAGTGATTCCCCAAATGTGATTCCTGGACCATTGAGGCAGCATCCAGGGGACACAGGAATGTGTGTGTGTGTTGTAATGAGACTTTCAGGTGACTTAGGCTCTCACTGAGAATCACTGAGTTAGTGTATGGAATGTTCTGGAAGACAATAAACCTTGAAATAAGCAGAATCACAGAAGATATAGTAGTTAAGTTTTGTGGATTATAAGTATAAGAAACTGCCTCTCATTTGAGCCAAAGTGAATGAACTGGAAGAAGTGTGGAAGTGAGGACCCTTGACAAGGCAGCTAGAGAACCAGGCTTTGAAAGGAGCAGGGCCAGGGGTGGGCACTGCACAGCACAGGAGTGATCACAGAGGAGGGACCATTCAGCCACAACGCTGCTGCTTCTGTGCCATAATTAACCAGCTGTGGCCTTGTCTCCCTTCTAACCCTATTCATGGCTCTGCATACAGGAAGTGAGCCATGCCCCTATTTTTGGGTCACACACCATCCTCTTATGGAGGAAAACAGGACATGTGAATTGAGTTTCCCATTAACCTTTATCCATGTGGAGAAGATAATTCCCCAAAGAGAAATAGTCCAGATATTGGGAAAGAACAAGAGATTTTAAAAGGTGAGATGTAAATAATGATATTCTTAAGCCTTTCTTGCCATGGTTAGGAATCTGTACATTAGTTTAGGGAGTAAAGGCTTAATCTAACTGGGATGGGGAGTTACATGATTATATATCTTTTATTTGAAATCTATCTCTCTCATTAAATATGTATCTTTTGCCAAGTAATAAAATATTTAATTCAGTTTTATAATGTAATTGGATTCATCCTAACATTTTCATACAAATATATCATTATACTTTGGTCTTATTCCGTCACTTCTCCCTAGATTGGTTCCTTTGGTTGGTTCCTTTCTTCTTCACAGTCTCTCCTGCTTTTGTATCATGTATACTGTATTACTCCCTTTGCTTCCCTCATCTCTTCAGACCTCTTCCTCCCTTCTCATCATTTTCCCTTTATGTCTTCATGGCCTACACACACATATGAGCATATAAATGAGGTCCTCCTATCTGTCAGTTATTGGCTTTATTTCCTAAGCAATTGGAGTTCTACTGAGAAATCTATGCCTACATCTTGAAGTATTGGCCCTAAGCTTTTCTCTAGAAGTTCTAGAGTTGAATGATGGCTTTGGTCCATTTTGAATTTATTTTCCTGAAGGGTGAGAGATCTGGTTCTACTTTCATTCTTTTTCATGTGAAAATTCAATTTTCTCAGCACCGTTTATTAAAGATACTGTCATAGCTCACATGTATGCTTTCAATATTGCTATCAAAGAATTTGATGGCTATAGCAATATGAGTTTACTTCTGGGGGCTCAGTTCTATTCCATTGGTATATGTGTCTGTTTGAGTTCCAGTACCATGCTGTTTGTGTTACTGTGGCTCTAAAGTATAAGTTGAGTGCTATCCTGAGATACCTATACTACTGATTTTTCTGCTTAGAATTTATTTAGCTAATCAGAGTATTTCGTGTCTCCATATGAGTTTGAGAATTGATTTGTTCTAGTTCTGTGAAGAATGTCATCAGAGTTGTGATGAGGAATTACACTGAAATCTATAAATATTTTTGGTAAAAAAGCTATTTTCACAACATTAATTCTCTATTAGAGATGTATTTGGCTTGGCTTCCTTCTTATCAGTGTGTCTCTCACCTTCTCTGCACTTTTCAGCTGTTCTGTCATTACCTTTGAGAGTTTCTGATGCTCTTTCTCTCTTTGGAATAGGGTTACCTTTTCATATTCTGACAATCTTCTTCACTGAGAACATAAAGGTCGCCTCTAGTCTGCCATCTCACTTGGTAGTTTACTAAATATTTCTTTAAAGGTTATTCTTTATCTAATTGCAATAGATGTAGATTATATGTTTTTCTAAAGACAAAACAGAATGTGCTCAGTAAAGAATAGCATATGTAATTTAATTACACTCTTGTTTTCTTCTGTGTGCAAAAGGGAAAGTCAAATATTGCCCTTGTTTTATAATGGCAGGGTTTTTTTTTAATTATTGAATGATATTGCCATGGAATAAAATTCTAGTCTGAGTAAACGGGATACATTTTATCTTGTGAGCTAATATGAAATAGAAACAAGCGTAGTCTTGTAGTGTGTCAGCCTAGCATACAAGAGTGAAAAGAAAGCTTTAGCAATGTGCTAATTGTTCCTACTAATGTAATCAGTTGCTTTTAACATGAGTTACAGTCATTTAGGCCAAGTCTGAACTCTTATTACTATCCTAACCCACCATTACTGACAAGGCACACCATTTTGCAGGGACAAGGAAAAAAGAAGAATTGATGTTTTCTAAGACCTAGTACTGTGCAGTGTTTCACACTAACTTAGATGATCTGTGTCATTGTCTCCCTTAACTCTGGGTCTTACTTGCTCATTGGCACAGTCTGTTTAATACTCAGGTGGAATTTTTGAGAGAACACTATGCACGTGGTAAGCAGGGCTATATACACAATAAACATACTATGACATAAGCTAAGAGAAGCAAACCGTATGCCTGTGGATTTTCCCTCATTGATGATAAATGTGGATTTTTTTTTAAAAGTGGTCGCATTTCCTAAGGAGATCCTGACCAATATAGGAAAACCAGGAACCTAACTACAAGTTCAATTTCAAAGGAACAGAATCCTTTATCAACAACATGGTGGCCACACAAAAGTTACTGTTTCTTCTTTTTGAGGTTTAGGTTCAAGTACAGAGTGCTTTGTGTTGTATGAGCTTTCTTGGTGTGTAAACCACAGTCATCCTGTTTATCTCTCTTCCAGCCCTTATGCCAGTATAAGTTTGATTTCCTTCAAGAAGTATGTCACCATGAGCACTTTATTCCTCTGTGCCTCCCCATAAGATCTGCAAACATTCCAGGTAATGGGTCCCAGAGTTTCCTGGGTCCCTGTGAAGTGACACCTTTCTCTTTAGCCTTTTGTACGGTCATCCCTCAACCAGTGTGTCGGAAGGTGTAACATGGTATCACAGCTTGGGAATCTGATTGCAGTGCAGAAGAAATTGCTGGCATACAACTAATGAATACAACTCTAATTTCTCAATTCTTGTTTCTTTGCCTTTTTTATTAAAGAGAAGGCTAACAAGGTTTTAAATCTGCTTACGGTGAATCAAAGAATTATAAATTGGGCTTCTGCTGTCTCTCAAGTTATTGCCTTCAAGAAAACAGCTTTCTGTTGATTCTGAGATACAAAAATTAAAAGGAGAACGTTTGGGATATAATTTCATTTTAGATTATCAATTATGGTATATAATTAATTATATTAAAATGAAGTTCTTTGAAATGAGTTGTACTAAGAAAACTGGTATATTGGAAGAAAGGAGCAAGGGAAGGCAATGTTATAAATACCAGAAACTTGTAAGCCAATGAGAGGAGATGCAGAAGTCAATAAAGAGTATCACATTTTGTTTATTACAGTTAGTCTAGTACTATAATTAAATAGTGAACAAGAAATATCTTCATTATCTTGTACATTAAGAACCTCCGTGTGTGTGTGTGTGTGTGTGTGTGTGTGTGTGTGTGTGTGTGTGTACATTCGCGCCCATGTAACAAGAAAATAATGTGTTTTTTTTAATGTTAGGGCCAAGTTATTATTGGTTAAACTATAAGATGAAAGACAGAAGGAATCCTGATTAAAATTCTTTGTTTTGCAGTCACTGGGTTTAAAGCCTTGTTAGGTTTCTCTTTAATGAAACTATTCTTTGGGCATTTTAATTGCAATTTTTCCTTCTTAGTTAGTCAATAGATCAACAAAAAGGTCTAATGACCTCTTTGTAGGAATGATGCTATGAATAGTGAACAGTGTGTGTGTGTGTGTGTGTGTGTGTGTGTGTGTGTGTGTGTGTTCCATAACAAGTAGATATTTTATACAAAATCAGATGCTCAAACAGAAAACTAAGAATTAAAATAATTCTGTTCATAACATTCTTTCTTAGAAAAACAAGCAGCCTAAGGTATTCTCAAAAAATGGCAGTATTGAAGGGTATCAGAATTGGAAATATGCTTTAATTTTATAGTAAAAATTAAAGTAGTTAATTAGTATGTATTAGACTAGTTAATGAATATATGCTTGTGACTGAGTATAAGTACATATCTGAAATTTTTGTTTGTTCACATTGAATCTAGATCCTTTGACACCTTCAGAATCAATTCAAGAATTGCATGCATCAGGTAAATAATATTTTATATTATCCTCATAAGCATCATAATCATATTATAATATTGATTCATATATAATTTTTTGTCATCGATCATTTAATGATTCCTTAACTTTAATTCTTTTATATCCATTATCCAGAGATTAATTTTTTTAATTTCCTGAATCATTGAAATTTTCTTTATGCATCATAAATAAAATTCACAGGTGTACATAATAACTGCTTGCTGACTAAAACTTTGTATGCTATTATAAAATACATTATTACTAACTATAATTTAATTCTATATACTTGATCTCAATAACTTATTCATCTCATAAATGAAAGTTTTTATCCTTTCAACAAAATTGCCCCATTTTGTTCATCCCCCTACTTAGTACCTGGTGTGTTTTTTTTATATTTTATTTATTCATTTTCAAGCAGAGAGAGAGAGAGAGAGAACCAGGGCCACCACCTTGTGGGTCTAGCTTATGTGGGTCCTGGGGAATTGAACCCGGTGTCTTAGGCACTGGAAGCAAGTACCTTAACTGCTGAGTCATCTCTCCAGCCCCTGGTGTGTTTTTTGACACTCTGCTTCTTTGAGCTCAGTCAGCTTTCTTAGAATCCACATATAAGTGTAATCATGCAGTTTTTGTAATTTCATTTTCACTTTGCATAAAATCTAGCTTCATCCATGTTGTTGCAAATGGCAGTTTTTTTTCTTCTTTTTAAGATTAAATAATTCTGTGTTGCATTTTCTTCATACAGCCATCTGTCAATAGACATCTAGGTCATTTTCATATCTTACAAATAGAACTTTAAGCAACATGGAGGGGTACAAATGTTTCCTCAAGATATTGAGTTTATACTAAACAAAAAGACTAATGCTAACAAGAGTGTGTGGAGAAAGAGGATACTTGCACACTGTGGGTGGGGATATGAATTAATGCAGCCACAATTCTAACCAGTATAAGAGGGAGTTTCCTCAGAAAAACATAAATAGAACTACCATGTGACCAGTCATCCTACTACTTGGAATGTAAGCAAACAAAATCATGTCAAGGAGAAAGAAAGAAGTGCCCCGTGTTTATTATAACACTATTTATAACATCCAAGAAGTGAAAAAAAACACACCACAAAACAAAACGTCCATCAAATAATGGACAGAGAAATAAAATGTGGTAGTATACGCAATGATATACTCTTTGGCCACTTACAAAAAGTGAAAGCCTACGATTTCAGCAAGCTGAATAGAATTAGAGATCATTGTGGTGAATGAGATGAACCAGGTTGAGAAAAACAAGTTCCATATGATCTCTCTTCTATGTGGAATCTAAAATAGTTGATTCCTAAGAGTTAACGGTAGTGTGGTGGTTGCTAGAGTCTGGGAGACTTGAGGGAGAGGCATGTGGAAGGCTGATCAGTGCGGATTGAGTTACAGCTCCATCAGAAAAATAAGGTTCTAGTGTGGTGTTTTGTACTTGGCTGACTGTAGATGACATCAATGCACTGGGTATTTCCAAAGAGCTGGAGAGAGGATTTTGAAAGCTTTCATTTTAGAGGCACAATGAATGTCCAAGGAGATAAGTATGTCTAGCCTGATCTAAACATTAGGTGATGTATGCAAACATCAAAACAATGCATAATGCCACATTAATATAAACTATTTTTATGCTTTGGTCTCGATTATTAAAGAAGAAAAAGGATGTTGATTTTCATGCCTTTAGATACACACACAGATATTGGGTTGCTGAATAAAGCACTAGCTCTAGTTTGAGATATCTGAGGAATCTCTCTATACTGGTTTCCTTAATGGTACCAGTTCCTATGTCACCATCAGTAGACAGGGCTGCCCTTCCCCATGGTCTCTTTAACACCTGCCATCACTGCCAGATGATGACAGTCCTTCTTGGCTAGGACTTGCACTATCCCCATTATTGCTGGTGTTGAGGGCATTTCTTAAAATGTTCTTATTAGCCATTTTTATGTCCTCCTTAGAAAAATTTAAATCCTATTTAAATCCTCTGCACATATTTAAACCTGATTATTTGGATTTCACTTTTTGGTTTTGTTTTTAACTTGTGTGAGTTCCTTATTGCTTTAAATACAGACTCCTTTGTATATATATGTTTTGCACATATTTTCTTGTAATCCTTAGATTGACTTTTCTTTCTTTTTTTTTCAAATTGGTACCTTTGTTGTCCAGAACTTTTTTTTTTCATTTTGATGTGGTCTCACTTGTTTATTTTGGTTTTTATTTCCTGGAGTTCAGGGATCCTAGTTACAAAAAGCACTGAGAATCCAGCACCAGAAAGTTTTCCCCTATTGTTTATTGTAGGTGCTAGCCCAGTGAAGAACAGATACATTCCAAGTACATCATACAACTTCCAATGAGTCTGTTATCACAGAAATTTTAGCATGTCTTCTCTGTAGTTAAGGCTCAGATTTTTTTTAAAATATATGTTTATTGTCCATAATGAGTTACATTATTTAGTGGGCAAACAATGCGTTTTTATCCCGAATTCCCCAATTCTCCCCCTCCCCATCCCCGATCAGTTGGATATCCTCCTCCTCCGTGGGCTGTCTGTATTAGTCCTTGTGGCAGGAGATCCTGGATATCCTAGTACTCAGCCCGGTCTTCTTGGCCTTTATAGTCCACACTGGCTTTCCTCTTCCCTGCTTCCTCACATCCTTCAGTCCATGTTGGCTTAACACTCTCTCTCTCTCTCTCTCTCTCTCTCTCTCTCTCTCTCTCTCTCTCTCCCTCCCTCCCATCCTTCAGCCTTCTGGTCCCAATTTTATTTCTCCTCCTCATTTCCTTTGACTCCAGCCCAGAGGGCATCTCTTCTCTTGTCCCCACTGTCTTTGCACTGCATCTCACACCCCTACTGTCCCCACTAATTCACTGACGTCTGGCTGCCCTCTTAAGACCTCAAGAAAGCATCTAATCAGGCTACTGCTCTCAAAACCCTTTTTGCCTGAACCTTTCCTACAGAAATGCAAATGGAAGAGGGGGCCAAGTATCCCTAAGGAATTGTACTTAGCTTTCTCCACCATCCCAACCCTTGATCAAGCCTCACTTCTCAACCTGCTTTTTCCACCGTGCTCTCCACACCCCTGTGCTTTCAGAAGGCTGCACCCCTCACCCACCTCCTCCACACTGTCACTGCCTTCATCCCCTCCCCCATGCATTAGTTTCTGCAGCCTTTAGCACCTCCAAGATGCAACTCAGCATAGCCCTTCTGCAACCGTTTCTGATTCCCAAAGGCAGAAAATATGTATGTTTTTCTACTCCTGCAGTGCTAACAACACAACATTTATGGAATGGGACTGCCGGCATGGTGTGTTAGTTTGTATTTGTACTTGTGTGCATTTAGACAGAACATTCCCCCATCTTACTAAACACCCCTCATTTCTATAGCAGATTATACTGCAGAATCCCTCCTGCTGGTGGGTGTTGGGAAGGAGGGTGTAATAGTATCTTATTTAACTGTTGCAATTATAATGTTATTATTTTATTTTCAATAATAATCTCTTTCCTATCAAAGATATGCCTGAATACTCAGTCACGAATGAATTTTGCCGCAAACACTTCTTAATCGGAATTCTGCTCCGGGAAGTTGGCTTTGCCCTGCAGGAAGACCAAGATATCAGGCACTTAGCATTAGCCGTCCTGAAGAATCTAATGGCTAAGCATGCATTCGATGATCGATACAGAGAACCTGTAAGTGGCCGTCATTTCTCCTTCCCCGAACACCAAGTTAAATGCATGGGAGACCCCTGTGCCTGTTTCTCATGTGGGTTCTTTCTCTTGACGACCTTCATTCAGAAGAAGCAGGCCCGGATAGCAAGTCTCTACATGCCCCTGTATGGCATGCTCCTGGACAACATGCCCAGAATCTACCTGAAGGACCTGTATCCTTTCACTAGCAACACATCGAATCAGGTACACTTGCAAAACCTGTTAAGTGTCTCTTGTTTGTATTTATGCCCTGGATAGCCGTCCCTCTCCACCTGTAAGTGCACTGCGGTTAAACCACACTGTCTGCAGGTCTGCTCCTCAGGGCCAGGTCCCAAGTAGGTCAATTCCACCTGAGCCATCCAATGCTTCAGGACTCTGTTCTCTGCATCCCCAGCAAATTCTTCCAAGCTTATATGTCGCCTTCATGGCTTATCCTCATATACATCTTTTTCCCTGCCATGTTTTCATCATCTTTACCCCTCTGAAGCCAAGTGTTTTATTTATAGTCTAAGCCCCTATTGTAAGCATTCTCCACTCAGTTGGCATGGTGATAATGTCACAACCCACCTGGGATCTCTGGCCTGTGTTAAACCCTAGAGACAGGTGCACTCCTGAACTCAGTAACAGTTGCAGATAGTTAGCACTGTTCCTTTGGGAAATATATTGGTGGAAACCCCTATTCAAATTTCACCAGTAGCTCCTTTATCCAACTTCATGAGACCTCCGTTGCCTTATTTTTAAGGTAGGTTAAAGTGCCTAGGTAACAGGATCCTTAGGAGTAAGATTTAAAAATATTTAGTGTAAAACCTTTCACATAAAGAAAATTTTTGATTTAATTATTAGTAATGGCAATATGCAAGATAACTAATTATAGAATTCTATAATGCAATCCATAGCTCTATCAGTTGTTTCTGTCCATATCTGAAAGATTGTTTCTATGACCTAACTTTTCAAAATGGCCTAAGAGAATCAAATTGTGAGTAAAACTATGGTGTTGAATATACTTGGAATAATATTCATATTCACTGCCTACTTAGACAGAAAATCTTTACTCGACTATAAAAGATCAAATTAGATTTCAAGGTGAGGAAGAAGTTCCTATAAATTTAGAATGTTGAAGCATTTTGATTCCTAATGATCTCTTGTCCACTTTGAATGCAGGGGTCTCGTGATGACCTCAGCACCAATGGAGGGTTTCAAACCCAGACATCCATGAAGCACGCAACTTCCGTGGACACATCATTTTCCAAAGATGTTTTAAATTCCATCGCAGGTACTCAAGACCTTCTGAGAACACTTGTGTTTCACATTCATCTATCTTTACATTGTATATCACTGTGCTTTTTACCCAATCCATAATTCATATGCATAATGTATCTGGCAAAGTGCACTGCATTATATAACCAAAGAGTCTTTTAACATATTACTTTGAATATCATCCAATAACTTCCATTTCTAAGTGTTCATTTTTTCTTGAATTACGGAGCAGTTTGTTCAGATGTTATGAAATTACTTCATTCTGGAAATAGTCTAACTTTTCGTTATATACAACCTTTTAAAGTACAATAGCTCTTCAACTTCAAAGATTATTTAAAGAAATCTTTTGGAAATGTCATTTTTATTTCTAATAAACTATCAAAAGTTAAACATTTCTTCTCCAAATTACCTTTATGCTCTTTTACTAAAGCATTTTAAAATAAGAAATTTTTAAAAGCACTTTATAAGATCAAAAGAACTTTACTTTTATTTCTATTTATTATGGTTTAAATTTTTCTTGATCCATAATGAGATAGTGAGCATAAAATATCACACAAGAGGCTGGAGAGATGGCTCAGTCAGGAACATGAGGACCTGAGTTTGATTCCCAGAACCTACATTTTAAAAGTCAGATGTGAGGAGCTGGAGAGATGGCTTAGCAGTTAAGGCTCTGAGTTTGATTCCCCAGGACCAGTGTAAAACCAGATTCACAAGAGGACACATGTGCCTGGAGTTTGTTGGCAGCGGCTGGAGGCCCTGAAGTGCTCATTCTCTCTCATACTCTTTCTCAAATAAATAATTTTTTTTAATCGGATGTGGTGGTCAGGGCACAGATAATCCCAAAACTGGGGAAGCAGAGACAGGTAGATCCTTGGGGCTTGCTGATCTTCTAGTCTTGCTTACTTGGCAAGCAGCAAGCCAATGAGAGACCCTATCTCAAAGGAGGGTGATAACATTCCTGAAGAATGACACCCAAAGTTGTCCTCTAGTTTCCACAGGCATAGTGCATTTGTACACACACACACACACACACACACACACACACACACACACACACACACACACCCTGGCATCCACTCACATATGGACACACATACACACACAATAAATTGCATAGCTTTGATGCCAGTCTCCGACCATCTAACAACACTAGATCCACCTGAGCAGTGAACACCTCTGTTTCTTCATCATGGCTTTTGTCTGTGCCCATACATCTCATTAGCATTTGTGTGCTGTGGCTTGTGTTTGCAGCCTTTTCATCAATAGCTATTTCTACAGTAAACCATGCTGACTCCAGAGCATCCTTAGCCAGCCTCGACTCCAATCCAAGCACCAATGACAAGAGCAGCGAGAAGACAGACAACTGTGAAAAGGTACAGCCTCCCTCCCTCCTCCACGTGTTCGTCATCATAACAACATGCCAGAAATATCTCGTTCTTATTCACTCTTCCTTCACCCTTTAATTTCAAGATCCCAAGACCCTTATCTTTGATTGGATCAACTCTTCGGTTTGACAAGTTGGATCAAGCAGAAACCAGGAGTCTTCTTATGTGCTTTCTCCATATTATGAAGACAATTTCTGATGGTAACTAGAACTCTTTCAAATTAAATGGAAAAAGAAAGGAGGGTGCTCTGAAAGAAAGACAGAGGAGAGAAAAAGAAAGGGAGAAAAAGAAAGAAAGCCATTTGATTTCAAAGAGCCTCACGCTGTGTGTCATTTCTTTCTAGAGACTCTGATCGCCTACTGGCAGAGAGCACCCAGTCCTGAGGTGTCTGACTTCTTCAGCATCTTAGAGTAAGTTTTATATAGCAGATTTTCTGGAACTATTTTTTTTGCAAAATATCTCATGGTCTCCCATTGCATGAAGCCTGTAATAAATTATACACCAATAATACATGGAATTTTCACAAAAAGTTTAATCATTTTCTTTCCATATACAGGAACCATGATGTATAAAGTTAAAAATGTAAATAATTAGAATATGACTTTTTTCCCCTTTTCCAGTGTTTGTCTTCAAAATTTCAGATACCTGGGAAAACGTAATATAATAAGGTAAATATTTAAAATTCTAACACTAATGTGATTTTTTTATTTTAAATATTTTTATTTATTTGCAAGCAGAGAGAGAGAGAGATAAAGAGAGAGAGGGAGAGTGAGTGAGCCAGGGTACTGAAAGCAAACTCCAGATGCATGCACCACTTTGTACACCTGACTTTACATGGGTACTGAGGAGTCAAACTCAGGTCATTAGGTTTTAAAGGCAAGCACCTTAACCATTGAGCCATCTCTCCAGCCCTCCTAATGTGATATTTTAGCATCCATTATGGCATATATTAAGATGTCAAGTTACACTTATAAATAGGAATTGGAAAGCATCAGAAATAAGTAAAGATTGTTAGGTTGTCTTCACATTACCTAGTAATCAATTTATCTTTTCTAGAAGAAAAGCACAAAAACACACATTTTAAAGAGAAAACCTATTTCATGAACCTTCTCAACTAATGTATCTATCGTTACATAGACATGACTTGGAACATACCTCGTTAAGAAAATGTTTCCATTTTCTAGAACTAGAATAATAATCTGGAGTCACTTCAAACTGGCATTTTTTCACAGAGACGGTTACTTCCAAAGCACCCGATTTCCTGTTCTCAGAAGAAACTGAAATTTACTTTTCATGATTTCACGACATGTGAAATATTTCATTGTTCGTTAATTTGTTTTCCTCTTGCCAATCTATTTTTATGTATAAATTATAAATGCTGAGCTGTGATTAAAATTTATTTTCCTTGCAGAAAAATTGCTGCTGCATTTAAATTTGTACAGTCTACCCAGAACAATGGAACGCTCAAAGGTTCCAATCCTTCCTGTCAGGGGTCAGGTCTTCTGTCACAATGGTAATGTCACTTTTGCTTGTTATTTTAAATTTTTATGGGTTGTGTATTAGTTTGCATACATGTATATGTGAGGATATTTAGACACACATATAAGCACACAAGTCAAAATAAATGCAGATTTCAAGTAGCTCTAAATCTTTATCTGAAGCAACTTCTTAGGCAACTCTACAACAAGCCCTGGTAGCTTACAAAATCAAAAACGTAAGGACCATGCCTGATTTATGTGCAATTAGAGCATAGTGCCTTTTGAATATTAATGGATTTTCAAATTTAATTAAAACTAAAAGGTACAGAAAATTCCAATAAATGTCCCTGTTAATGTTTACTAATGTGGCAACAAAACAAAACTTGGGAATATGTTTATTCTTTGCAGTATTAAGAGTTTATCAAAATTCTTAAAACTGAAATTGCTTAGTAAAAGGTCAAAGGCAAAGAGGAAGCATGAATAAGTCACCTCTAGATTTCCTAGTCATTAGATGGTTTGCATATAAGACCTGCACAGTTCATCAACCTACCCATGCAAAACACTTGCCCTGAAATTCCACCCCCAAGTTCCTCTGGGTATAATAAATAAGAATTGTTTGCTCAAATTTTCCTCAGTTTGATTTATTCTTCCCAGAGGCATCATAATAATATATAATATGAATATTTTAGAAAAGAGATTTAGGAAGAAGTATGAAAGTAGTGTAGATAGTCAATAAATCATGGAATAAATTTTGCCTCCATCCAGAGGGACTCATGGAAATTGCCCTCCAGTGAGAATGTAAATTTAAAGATACAATAGTGGGTGTGCTGTTCAAAGTGTAATAGAATAGAAGGCAATAAAGAATTGCTTTCAGTGTTGAACAGTATGAGCACAACACAACACAGCTTGTGAACACAACAGCAGCTTGGTTATGCATGGTGGGCTATACTTTTGGCTCCTCCTGACATGCTGAACAGGCCCAGGCCCTCATCTCCTAGAAATCAAGGTTTGCCTCCCTCATAATGAGTTCCATCCAAACTTTAGTAAACTCAAAACCAGGGGAGAAAATACAGTCCCCACAGTGCAAGCCCTACCACCCAGAACTTTTACTCCTTGTAGGTTCAGGAACCATCCAGATGTCCTGGGCTACTGAAAGCCAAAGTCAGCTCTCCACACAGATTTGATTTAACCAGAACCACAAAACCTTAAGGAACATGACTAAATAAACCAGTGCCCTTCTGAGGTTTAATTCCTCAAAGGATGTCTCATTACCTGCCTTCCTCACAAAAGTGTTTTTATGAGTAATTTAGATGGCAACAAATCTCCTCAAAATTTTCAGTCTTTTCCTGGACAAATGACAAAGTTACAAATAGGAATCACTCCTGATTCCAGAAACTAGCTGGTTCTCCCAGTTAGAAGTGCCACCGACCATTGAACAGCTCTGAAAGCCATAGCTATTGCCTTTCCAGATGTGCACCCAGAATCACAGAGGACCCTCCCACATCTTCCTCCCCATGTTGTCCATGGGCTAGACTCAAACAAAATGATAAATCCTGGAGATTTTTGAACAGAAAACTAGAGGGAAACAAGAGTTCTTTCAGTCTGGATGTTATACTTTGCCTCTTGAAAACCTTTTGATGTGTTGAGCTATATCATATCCTACTTCTAATGTCCTTCCTGCACAGTCAATAGCTAACTCAGCACGGATGAGATCCTGTGATTCCATGAAGTAATGATGAACTTGATGATTTACATATTCTATCTTTCTGAATGCCTTTCTGGCTTAAGAAAAATGCATCAACAATACTTACGTCTCTTTCAGTGTGTTGCTTATAATCAACATTTTTAGCAAATGTTCCATGCGGATGCTTTTTCTGTTGACTCCATGTAGAATATTTGAGTGAGCGTCAGTTCACCCCATGTGCAAGCAACACTCACCACATTTGTCATGTGACTTCCAGGATGCACCCTACTTCCGGTCATGAAGGACATAAGCAGCACAGATCTCAAACTTTACCAATAATTCGAGGCAAGAATGCACTTTCCAACCCCAAACTTTTACAGATGTTAGACAACACCATGACCAGTAAGTAAACCAGAGCCAACAGGTACAAAATGTTATTTGCAAGGTGGACTTGGGACAGGAAATATGAGAGATGTGTGGAACGTTGTACCAGTGAACCAATTTTTGAAGGTTCCTTGCAGGACCTGGAAAGTTTCTTAGAGGGCAGAACCACCAGGGAAATAGTTAAGGAAAATGTAATGCCCTTGTGAGGATCAAGGGGAGAGGAAAATACAGGGTAGCTTCCCTGGAGAGACTAGGTGTTATGAGGGTTCTGGGGGCCTCTCTCAACCAGGTTGCAGCTACTGATTCTGAAGGAAGACAATAAAAGTGTCCATGTCCCAGAAACAGTAACCATGATGTCTGGAGTCCAGAGATGCACACAGTCCAGCTTGGTGCTGGGCAAAACATAGAACCTGTCATTGTGAGGAATGCAAATTTGGCAAAATATGGGCACATGGCTCACAGTTACTTGTTTGTGGCTTTATTGCCCTCATCTACAAAGGCACTTTTGCCCTGCTGAGGACACTGTGTGTGCAGACTCTCCACTGAGACCATACACTTTAGTCTATTAGCACAGAAACATTATCTTAAACAGCCTGATTACAGATGGTCCTATCAAGGGCTTGAAGGAGTGCAAAATTACTAAGAAATAATGGAGTCCTTCAACTGACAAATACAAGGGGTATATGTGCCTAAGACTATCTAGGTTTTTTTATTTAACCAATAAGAACATCGATCAAGCAAAAGCACTTTGGTTTACTAAATTATTAATCAAAATGCCAATAAATACTAGGTATGTTGCAATAGAAGAAACTTCTTTATTAGGTACAAATAATTCACATTGAAATTTACTGCATTGTTTTATTTTCTTTTATTAGGCAACTCCAATGAAATCGACATTGTACACCATGTAGACACAGAGGCCAATATAGCCACGGAGGTTTGCCTGACTATTCTAGACCTGCTATCCCTCTTCACTCAGGTCCACCAGGTGAATAAGCTCATAAGGTTTTTGGAAAACCGATTAGAATAGGAGGTAGGAGACGTCATGTGAAGTGAAGAACATGGTTTTAAGATGATCTATGAAATCTGTTAACCTTCCATAAATCAACTTATGCATCAGTGGGAGGCACCTGTTTGGTGCATTATGATCGACTAATAACATGCCTGTCTTCCTTATTTCTCTAGTTTTGCTGTCAGGTATGCTGGGTTGAGTGAGAAAGGGGCACCATTTTCTTTCAGAAAAAGAAAGAAAGAAAGAGAGAGAGAGAGAGAGAGAGAGAGAGAAAGAAAGAAAGAAAGAAAGAAAGAAAGAAAGAAAGAAAGAAAGAAAGAAAGAAAGAAAGAAAGAAAGAAAGAAAGAAGAGAGAGAAAGAGAGAAAGAGAAAAAGAGAGAAAGAGAGAGAGAAAGAAAGAAAGAAGAAAGAAAGAGAAAGAAAGAAGAAAGAGAGAAAGAAAGAAAGAAAGAAAGAAAGAAAGAAAGAAAGAAAGAAAGAAAGAAAGAAAGAAAGAAAGAAAGAAAGAAAGAAAGACAAGCGGTGGTTATATATTAAACTGACAGCTAGCTTTTTAAAAACAAATTTACTAATTCTGGGCATCTTTTATATGCTTATTTGTCATGTGTGTATCTTTGAAGAGGAGATATAATTACATCCTATTAAAATTGCTAGTGCCAAGAGTACTGACCATAGAAGTGTTGACAAGAGTGATGAGAAACCAGCATCCTCATTTCCTAATGATAAAAATGCAAAATGAAAAAAGCCATTTTGTAAAAAAAAAAGTGTGGCAATTTCATTAAAAGTTGATCATACACATATCATGAGCCCAGTCATGCCAACACTCAATCCTGTCCCAGGAGTAATGAAAATATATGTACACACAAAGCTTGCCCCAAATTTATGCATACAGCTTGATTATTAATAACAAAAACAATGAGATCAACCCAAGTGTACATCAGTAAGTGGATGGGTTGTTTTAATTGTGTTGTGTCTACAATACTACTTGAAAGTAAACAGATTCTGACACAGCCCTCCACATGCATGAAGCCTCAGAGGCCAAGCCAAAAGAAAAAGAATATATGCTGTACTTTGCATTAATATAAAAGTCTGTAAAATGAGAACTGTAGAGACAGTAGGTCAGTGGCTGGGATAGGGTAGAAATAAGGAATTATTTTTAAATGTACCTGTAAAAAATGTTCTCTAAAAGCTCTTGGGATTCATTGAATTGATCATGGTGATCGTATCCTGGGTAAATACTGATGACAGACTCACTAAAGTGTGTACTTAGATTATGTGCAGTTTATCATACATCAACTAGACTTCAGCAATGCTGCTAAAAGCATTTGAAACTCAATCAAATGAGCCTACGTTCAGGATTGAGCCAAGATAGATTGAATCTACAGAATAAAATCTCTCCATCCAGCAACATGATCAATCCAAGAAAACCCTGCTTTCAGATAAAATGTCAACATGGTGGAAGAAAAAGCAGAAGCTATATTTTGATCATTTTATTGCTCAGTGTTTATGTGGCTCAACTATCACACAGTCCAAAGGTTTTCCTCATTTAGAGCATGTCTATCAAATGACCTCATTTTATCCTCTCCTCCTCCTCCTCCTCGTCCACTTCTTCCTTCTTCCTCCTCCTTTCCTTCTCTTTTTCTGCTTCTGCTGATGATGATAATTCTCCTTCTTCTGCCTCCTCTTTTTCCTCCTCCTTCTTCTCCTCATCCTTCTCTCCCCCATCCTCAAATTCAAGCTACTGTTCTCTGTTCTTCTTACTCAACCTTGAATTTGCAAGCTTCCCAAGCACCCCAAGGCTCTTGTACCAGCTGCTTTTCACCCCTCCCCTTCCCCATGGCAATCCTCCCAGATCTCTCTGGAGCAGGCTCCTTCTGTTCCATTCATCCCATAGAGAGCTCTTTGCCCCCACCTTCCCACTTGGTCAAAGCAATCCACCACCAAAGCAAATACTTTGCATCACATAATCTTACTCTCTTGATCATCATACTTTGATATATATATTTTGGTTGCTGCTATATGTTTCACTGGGAACATGAATCATGTGTTCTTTCTCAGTGTATTTTTTCAGCATCCAGAATAATACATAGAACATGGCAGATTCAGGCTCACAATAGATGCTTGTGAAGGAATGCATTTATTTCCCTTGTCCTAAATCACATCTGTGCTGAATTTCCAGAGGCAGCTCCAACAATCTGACTGTCAAAATTCATTGATGAAAAGGGTCTTCGATACCTACATGCTCTTTTTCCAAGTCAACCAGTCAGCCACCGCACTGAAGCACGTGTTTGCTTCTTTGAGACTGTTTGTATGCAAGGTAAGAACACTCCAGATGCCACCAGAAGTTCAGACAAGGGTGACAATAAACAGACTAATCTCTGCACGCAGCTCAGTTTCACTAGATACTAATTCCTCTTCTGAAAATGAGCAGGGTCTCAAAGGGAATGATATTACCATCTGGTTATCAGTTCTCTGCTTGCTCAGTATTACTAGCATAGAAAGTTTCTAAAATGCCTACCTGCAGGTGCCATATCCATCCACATCAAGTGAAAAGTTCCACATTAACATAGTATAGCAGTTACTTTGGAAGACATCTGTCTATAGGTAGCATCTGATCTTGGCAGTGTCAAGTGAATAGAGGGGCATTAGCAAGCTCTCACTCAAGTGTCCTGCATTGTCATTAGTAGTTAGTATATGGAATATTATTACCAGAAGTCATTTCTTAAAAGAATAACAGAATACTAAATATAGACTTTAATAAATAAAACTATAGCCCCTTTCCTTGCCAATGGAGAAAAGAAATGTTTTCGGAAAAGAATCTCATGGTAGGAATCTTAAAACAGAAAGAAAGTGAAAGAGCAAGGCTCACCCACTCCTATTTCTCTAGTTTCCTTCAGCATTCTTTCAAGGGCCTGCTGACCTCTGTGGATCTTTCTGCTATGAAGTCCTAAAATGCTGTAACCACAGGTCACGGTCCACTCAGACAGAAGCATCAGCACTGCTCTACTTCTTCATGAGGAAGAATTTTGAATTTAACAAGCAAAAGTCAATTGTGCGCTCCCACTTACAAGTAAGTGCTACCGGTTTTCATTGATGGGATCATTGAAACCTCTTCTGCGTGTCAGCATTGATTAAAACATCCTTTGTCAGATAGCCAGTCATGGAGTCTGCCTCAAGCCTCCACCTCGAAGCTGCCCATCACACCAGAGTAGAGACAAGCAGAGCCCATATCTCCACTTGAACTTTCCTTTCTTCTGCCAGCACCAGAATCTGACAGTAGACAACTCCAGAAACCATGGCTAGCTCTGGGAGGCCAACTCCCCCCACCCACACGCACACATTTCACAGGCATCCATTTCTTTCTTCAAGACATCCCAAGATTGCAGGAATCCTGCATTTGTAATTCTAGGAAGGACCTCGATCACATGGCACTCTGAAGATTTTATACACAAATATGCCATTCATGGAACCTTCTGGGAGAAAAACAACAAATTAATCCAAGCCAGTGAGTTTCTTTAAAAATGTTATTCCTCATGTTGCTCTAGGGTGTTCATTTTTCTTTTCTCTTACAGCTAATCAAAGCAGTAAGCCAGTTGATAGCTGATTCTGGGATCGGAGGCTCTCGGTTTCAACATTCCCTTGCAATTACCAATAATTTTGCCAATGGAGACAAACAAATGAAAGTAAGAAATGCTTTGTGGGTTTTTTTATTTCTAAAGAATTGGGAACAACTGAGGTGGATTCTTTCTACACATAACACCCAAATCTTGAAAAACTTTTGAATTCTGTACTTGATTGATGAGAATATGAGCACTTTATATTGTTTGCTTATTTAAATTGGTAATTTCTGTTCTTCCTCCTTCAGCATATATTGTTTTAAATGGACTTTCCAAGACATGTGGTTGAATAGTACATAACAAGATTTGTGACAAATATCATAATTTTAGTGGCCAAAATCATCCATTCTTTTTCTTTCTTATAACACTTTTGGAAGATTTTTTTAAATATTTTATTTATTCGTTTATTTATTTATTTATTTTTCAAGGGGAGAGAGAGAGAGAGAAAGACAGAGAGAATGGGCACACCAGGGCCTCCAGCCACTGCAAACGAACTTTGTGCATCTGACTTTTATGTGGGTACCAGGGAATTGAGCCCAGGTCATAGACTCTGCAGGCAAGCACCCTAGCTGCTGAGCCATCTCTCCAGCCCACATTTTTCCTTTGGTTATTATACGGTCAAGTCCAAGGGTTTTAAAAATAAATCTCCCACCACAGCTACAGTACTGCACACAATAATGCTTTCAGATACTCTCCCCTTGCTTCTCAGCTTTGCCTCTCTGCTTTCCACATCAGCTGGCCTTTGTTTACTTCATCCATAGACAGGCCCTCCCAGGGGACTCACTCTCCAAAAGTCTGAGGACAGTGTTAGCACCTTATGAGTGGGGAAAACACTGCCTTCAACACTATGGATTAAAGTCACAGGACTGGATGTCTTTGATCCTCACATAATTCTTAGGCTCTTTCCCAAATCTATCTCTGTGACCTGAGGAATCAAAGAATAGGCTAGCAGCATTTACCACCCATGGTGCCTGGGAATGAAGGCAAGCTTACTCAAACGACATGAACCAGATCAGGGAGGACCTTCAGGATCACAATGACAGTCAGGATTCTGTTACTAAAAAGAATTAGGCTCAAAGACAGAAGACTGGAATCTTCTGCAATTCCTAACTCCAAAGATTTATTATGTAAAATCACGATGACAATCTATAGAATGCACATGGTTATGGACACTATAGAGAACAGTAAAACATGAGGTCATCATAATTAATAGCATAACTCATTTAGAGACCACCAGTTAATGACCTCGGCTCTCTCTTCTCCAAAGAACAGCAATTTCCCAGCAGAGGTAAAAGACCTGACAAAGCGTATAAGGACGGTGTTGATGGCCACAGCTCAGATGAAGGAGCATGAGAAGGACCCTGAGATGCTGGTGGACCTCCAGTACAGCCTAGCAAATTCCTACGCAAGCACGCCGGAGCTCCGGAGGACGTGGCTGGAGAGCATGGCCAAGATTCATGCAAGAAATGGAGACCTGTCTGAGGTGCTGGGCAAAGCCTCGCCTATTCACCACCACTGGGTTTTCATGTGAAGCACGCATCATTTTAAAAAGTACCAGATTTGCCACTGTTTTCTGTGGCCCATCTGTATTTTATGTGCATGGAGGATTCAAAGACACCTGATTCTAAGAAGTTGACATTAAAAAAGAGCCAGACTTAGTAGAGGCATCAATTATATGGAATGTAATGTAGGGCTAAATCATGAAACCTTGACACTGGGCTGGGGAGACGGCTCAGTGGTTAAGTGCTCACCACACAAGCATGAGGACTTGAGTTTGGATCCCCAGCTTCCGTGTAAAATGCCAAGTGTGGTGGTGCACACCTGTAATACTGATGGTAGGAAGGCAGAGGGAGGGGATATCTGGGGTTTTCTGGTCAGCTAATATAGTCCAATCAGTGAACTCTTGGTTCACTGAGAGACCCTGTCTTAAAGAAAAAGGTAGAGAGTGATTAAGGAAGATACCCAATGTCAACCTCTGGTCTTCACACACACACATGCACATATGTGCATGTACACCTGCACACACGTGTGCCCTCACACATGCACACCCAAAAGACAAAGACCAAAAAGAAATGAAGGAGGGTAGTGTCAATGTTGTCCAAATAATCATAATTATAGAAATTAATGTTCTGCATTTTGAAACATCTTCCCTGTAGTTGTAGTTAAATGGTGAGTGAGTTCATGAAAGAAAACCAGTCCTCCATCCAGAGGTCTGAACTAGCCATGAAGAAATTAGCACTCCTCAGCACAAGGTGAAGAAAATCTACTGTTTGAGGATTCTAAATCCGTTCCTAACCTTTCTATCCACTTTAACTGGATGGGTTTATATGCAGCACTTTACAATGTCCACCGCTTCTAAGTTACCACTGGGGAGGTTCTGTCTATTTCTGGAACTATGAGCCTTTAGGGAAGAGAGAAGTTTGCCTGGGATGTGTTTGAAACTTGAAGCTCTCCTAGTAATCAGGATCTCTGGGACAGAAACTGGAAGCCTTACTTGGTAGCAACTTCGTGAGGATAATGATGTGGAACTCCGGTTCCTGTGGAGTGCTCTGAAAATAGCGTAATCCCTCCATGGAAACAGAAAAGAAATAATATCTGAGGTCATTTGGAACGTTCACCACATCAATATTTAATATGTGTTCAGCAGTGGGCAAGACTTTGAAGGAGATATTGGAGAACAATGAGGTATCTCCCATATAATCTGCATTGGAGAAACCTTCCTGTTCCACCTGCTAGTATGTTTTAATCAAGTGCTAGCTAGTAAGGAAACCATTTAAAAAACAATAGAAATTTGAATGGGGTTATTGAAAGTTATAAAGCCCTAGAAGGCAGGTGATTTTTATTTTTAATTTAACTCCACTAGAGTTTATAGATTAAGAAATAAAAGAGACCTATAGATTTTTCTAAATAATAATTTAGAGTTAGATGTTAAGGAATGAATGAATTAAAGTGATTCTGTAGGAAAAATTATTTAGGCTAGGTCATTTATCCATCTGAAAAAATATAGCAAAGAAAACAAAAATATTCCCAAGTATTCCTTTTATTCTCAATGATGGACCTTTTCTGAAGTCCAATTGATTCAGAGCTTCAGTTCTGTCATCACAAAGAATTATTCTTCATAATGTATTCTCACAGGAGTCTTGGCTCCCCTTGGATGATTGTTATAATTACAAGAGTGAAATCCATTCTTGCAATCTTTGCTTTCTGTCTTATTACAGGCCGCTATGTGTTACATCCATATAGCCGCTCTCATCGCGGAGTACCTGAAAAGAAGGGGTAAGATAACCTTGCCAGAGGGCAAAGAATCTAGAAACGAGCACGTTGAAACCTAATTTAAGATTAATTCATGATTTTTCAGTTTATTAATCTGTTACATTTTATTAAGGACCATTCATGTTCACAGACATTTCTCATTATGCTATACTTTAAATTTCAACTCTATCGTATGACTAGCATATTTATTTTATGTGCGAGACTAACTGAATGGTCAGTTCAAAAATGAGAATGTTTCACTGATTAACAGTTTTTTAAGTATCATAAGCTTGTATTAACACAAACATGTAGCCATGTCCTAACCTCATCTTGCACTACCATAGGTTACTGGAAAATGGAACCGATTTGCACACCACCCCTGCTCCCAGAAGATACCCACCCCAGTGATAGCAACCCATTACTAACAAGTCCTGGTGGAGGAAGTGAGTTATTAACTGTGTTTATTCACCCTTAGTTCAAGGAACTTGAGTTACTGCTTAAATTCGCCTTCAAGGAAACCATCTTAAATGTGTTCTTAGAAGCAAAAGCTCTCTCAGATCTACCCAGAACTTATTGCAGAAAAATGTTAAGCTCCTACCATTCAGAAATCCCATCCAAAACTTATGAAGTTCGGCTTGCTGCAAAGTTCTCAGCAAGTCAAATTGCATGTTACCCAGAATTTAGGGAATTTAGGATTATGAGTTATGGTTATACCTAGCTACTTGCCTGTATGTCAGTCCACCATTGGGATTTTATTCTGAAATCAATTAATTGTTTTAAAATGCAGGGAGAATCTATTTAATTTGAGAATGTATTAAAACTGCTTATTCCAGATAAGAGGTACAAGTGGACATATGTACAGAGACTGATATTTATGATTGGTCGACTCTATTACTTTTAAGGACATAAACTGAGGCTATGTGTGTATCTCAATGGTAGATCATTTGCCTGGGAGATATCAGACCCTGGAGTTTGATTTTTGGCAATAATAATAATAATAATAAAATAAGAGACCAAAACTAGCTGACAATTTACAACATATAATCAAAGTATTTATTTTCTTTAATTGAAAAATCCCACTTCTAATGTTCAATTAAAATGTTTTTGTGCTGGGCATGGTGGTGCATGCCTTTAACGCCAGCATTCAGGAGTCAGAGGTAGGAGGATTGCTGTGAGTTGAGGCCTGCTTATAACTACTGAGTGAGTTCTGAGTCATCCTGGACTAGAGTGAGAACCTACTTTGGAAAAAAAAAAGCTTTTTGGGGAAAATGTCAAGAGTTACTATGTATAAAATATAACAAAAATGTGGCTATATAGTTAATAATATGTTTTATCTTCATTCTTCTTCAAAAGTTTGTTCAAACCCAACATTTTGTAACCACCATGTATTTGATAGCATTGTCTTAGCTTGCACATCACCGTGGGAAATTAGTGTATGAGCAACAGGTGTTAGAATCAAAGTTTCTAAACAAAACGTAAATGTTTTAATTGCAACATTTCGGAAGCATGATTCATCCCCTGTTCTTTTAAATTTTCAAAAATGCCCCAGTATGTTTTGCATAGAAGGAATACAGTTACCTATGAGACAGTGACATCATCTTTTGGGGGCTTTGGGGAAGAGACAAGATCTGGCATCATCAGATGTGCCTTAATGTTCAGGTTCTTTTTATTTAGTCGCATAGCCCATGTGCGGACTCGTTTTCATGCTCATTTCTCCACAGTCATCACGTCTTGTTTAACAGGCCTTTCCTGTTCATCTGTCCATCACTACCAGATGCCATAAAACTCTGTGGAACATTGGAACTGAAACCAAATAGAAGAAAAACTGGCAAAAGTCTGCATATTCATTTGAGAAGCTTTGAAAACTTATGCCCCAATAAGTCTATGAATGTTTTAATATGCAAGCACGTTAAATACCCATTATATAAGGAGATACTGTGATACAACATACCTACTAAAAAGGAATATATTTGTTAACAAACGTTAAAATAGGGAAGGAGATCATTCATGCAGTAGCACACTTCACATCAATCGGTGTGTATCTGAATTTCACTAAACTTTACACTTCTGAGTATACTTTCATGCCATGAAGTTTCTGAGTCAATCAAACCATCGTTTTTCTATAATGCAAATTTAAAGAGAATTTTAGGGAACACAGACAACTCCAGAAATCACAGCTGTCTCAGATGTATTAATAGACCAGCTTCCTTCAAGAAGTATGGTATAGCTTCCCCTTCTACCTTCATTCTCGCATATTTTCATATGGATTTAATTACAAAAATTTCTCATACAAAGTAGGGACCTGATGAGATGGCTCAGTGGATAAAGCACTTGCCATCCAAGCATGACAGGAATTCAGATCTTAGCATCAGTGTAAATGCCAACCAGAGCATGATGGCCTGTCTATAATCCCAGCACTCAGGAGTCAGAGACATGGGAGTCCCTGGAGCAAACTAGCTAACTAGACTAGCTGAATCAGCAAGCTCTGGGTTCAGGTGAGAGATTCTGCCTCACTATATACCATGGAGAGTAACTGACATCAAAGTCTAGCTTCCACATTCATGGACACACACATGTCCACTGGAGCACATGCAAACACACACAAAAAGTAGGATTTCTTTTTTAAAAAATACTGTATTTGTTCACTTGCAAGGAGAGAGAGAGAGAGAGAATGAATGAGAATGGGCATAACAGAGCCTCCTGCCACTACAAACTCCAGATGCACGTGCCACTTTGTGCATATGGTTTTATGTGGGTACTGGGGAATTGACCCCAAGCCATCAAACTTTGCAAACAAGTGCATTTAACTGCTGAGACATCTCTCCAGCCTAGAATGTATGATTTCTTAAAGCAGAGAGTTGAGTGCAGCAATTAAATGAAACAATTGCTGCCATACTTTGAAGGTGATAATTTAATTATGCAGCAAAGGAACAGATTATTACAAGTGAAGTAACTTCACAGCAATAGTAGCTATAACTTAGAAAGCACAACCTCCTGAACCAGTAATGTCTCCATGGCCAATAAGGGATCTGCAGGCTTTGTGCTTCTGTCTTCTCTCATGTGTGGACAAGAGAACCAAGAAAAGCAAAACCACCTGCCCTCAAGCACGTGGTTGACTTGTGATGATGTCAGAGTTCAAGAACCAGTCTGTCATATGGTCTGTGAGTCTATCTACTCATACCCTTCACCCTCAGATCTGAAGTGTCACCTGGAATACTGCCCATAATTGACTGGGTACCTACCATGTGTATGTGTAGAGAGAAGCCTCTTTAAAAAAAATTGGTAGCCAGGGTATTAAGAAGGCTTAAGAAATGTTTGAGATAATGCAGAGTGGATAGAAATTATTGAGTACTGTCTTCCAATACTTTCACTATGTAGACCTGGTGTTTCCTCAAATATTAATATACTAAATGCTTTCACTGTCCTTTGCTATAGATACTAGTATCTCTAGTGCAATAAGACAAAAGAAACAGGACCAGAGAAGTTACTTACATGTGATCATTGGAACAAGGCCTGACTGGAAATCCTATATTCCTTCATATTCTCAAACTAGCTCTTTATGGAAAATGTGCCACCTGAAAATGATTCAGAAAAACTGTAAAAAGGGAAGACTAGCTGACTTGAAGCATTTTTTTTCAATCATCACAGTCTAATTCTTGTTTATATGTGTGCATGCCTTAATACTTCCACTAGTAACCTCGTGGAGCAAGTCATTATCTAATTTCAAGAAGATTGGCTGAAATGGTAATGTTTCATATTGCTTGATCTACCCAAGGTATGTTCTCTATGGGATGGCCAGCTTTTCTGAGCATCACCCCAAACATTAAAGAAGAAGGAGCAATGAAAGAAGATTCTGGAATGCAAGATACACCATACAATGAGGTTAGACTCAAGCAATCTACCATGTACTAATTTAGAAAGTGATGCATGGCACTGTGATGATGAGCCAATGCAGCATTCAGGTGATGTCACTCTGTGTTAGGACTTCATTCAACCAAGTGAAATTAGGGCTAAAATGAAGCCAAGGTTGATAGCTATCAAATTCCATTAATCAAGCATAATCTTCCATGAAAATAAAAGCTAAACTGTATTTATTTAAGATGAGCCCACATGTATACAATCAGCTCTTCTGTAAGATACATGATCTCACTCTGTGGAAAAGGCTACTACAGGATGCTAAAAATGTTATGAGCTGATCACGGCTTTTTAAAAAAAATCATTAGCAATCCAGACTGCCCACGGAGGAGGATACCCAACTGAACGGGGACAGGGAAGAGGGAAATAGGGGAACTGGAGACATCAACATTATTCCCTTATTAAGTGTGTCTAATTATGGATAAAAAATCATTAGCAAGTCTGTTTACTAATGCAGTGGAACAAACGGGCTCACAATTTCTGTGGAATAAAAAACTTCTTGTATGTGAACTGTGGATATTTTCCGTTCATGAATGAGTAGCCTTCTACTGATCATCACATAGCAGCTAATCTAAAGAATAAAATCAATTACTTCATCAGGAAATAAAATTCTATTAGATGATAGTCCCATATACATATGAAAAAGAAGCAGATGTAAATGTTTGGGATGGATGTAAATGAAATTTTGCATATAGTTGTATATTAACTTACTACATATTGCACATAAACAGAATAAATGCCATAAATTTATAGTTACTATTTCAAATAATGTTTAAGAACCTTTTCTTAAAAGACATCATATATATATGACATAGTAATTTGATTCATATAATTTGATTCAGTTGGATATATTAATATACCACCCACTCTGTGAGGCATTGCATTAAGACCTATAAATCAAAGATAAGATATAATTTCTGCTCTGAAAGAACTTGGCATCTTGGTTACAGACTTGCTTCAAAGTGAGGAGTGGCCAGTTAGAAATAGATGTCCAATGACTATAAAGTGAGGCATAATGTGTTTGTGATTTTAAAAATGAATAGTCTTTTAATGAAAGTGATGAATGGAGATGAATGGGACCTAATAGCCCGCTATATTTTTGCACTGAATATTGACATTTGATGGGACTTGGATGTCTCAAATGAGAAAAGAGTGTTCGTTCATATAGGAGTAGCAACAGCAAGGGCAGAGGAGACAGTGTTCTAAGTGAGGAGGGAGGCCGAGGGCTGAGGCAGAGGCAGGCTACTTAGAGGGATGTTGGCACCTCAGCTGTGTCTTGAATGCCAGGCTGGAGAATGTAGAGAGCAGCACACAGACTGGACTTCCCTCAAAGAATGGAGGTGGAGATCTATCTCATGATCACATTTATGTTTTCGAAGTGGTGATTACTACTGGGGTTTAGGAAATGGCTCAGCAAGTGAGAACACTCGCTGTGCAAACAGCTGGACCTAAGTTTCCAGCTTTCCTGTCAAAAGCCAGCCATGGCCACATATGCCTGGAGGCCCAGTTCTGGGGGGGGGGGCAGAAACAGGAAGATCACTGGGCTTCCTGGATAGCCAGCCTAATAGGAAGCTTCAGGTTCAGTGGGCAAACATGTCTCAAGGCACTGAGATGGACTAGTGGTTGAGGAGAATATTGGAAACTTTCCACTGGCTTCCCCACACATGTGCACAGGCATACACATGTGCACGTACACACATGCACAGAACACATTTACAAACACCACACACACTATCCTCAGTAGCCATGTGAATGCTATCTGTGGCAGAAAATGCCTGCAAGCTAGTCTGGGAAGGTAGAACTAACTGTGGTTCTCATTGGTAAGCCAGCATAGCCTAATTGTGAGCTCCAGATCAATGAGAGATCCTATCCCAAAGAAAGAAGGAAGGAAGGATAGAGAAAAAGAGAAAAAAGAAAAGAAAGGGAGAAGAAAATCGAGAGAGGGAGTGAAGAAGGAAAAAACAAGAAAGAAGAAAGAAAGAAAAGAAAGAAGATGAGTAGATAGGATGGATGGATAAATACAAAATAGATGATAGTAGAGACAGATAGATGATAGATAAATAGACAGATGATAGATAGATAGATAGATAGATAGATAGATAGATAGATAGATAGATAGATAGATGATAGATAGATAGATGATAGATAGATAGATAGATAGATAGATAGATAGATAGATAGATAGATAGATAGATAGATGATAGATAGATTATTGATAATAAAGAGATAGATAATAGATAGATGAATGATAGATAGATGATTGATTGATTGATTGATGGTACATAGATAGATGCTAGATCAATGATAGATGATGGATTGATGATAGAGACATAGATTGATTAAATGATTGATAGATTGATGATAGAGAGAGATTGGTCGATTGATTTCTGGAGAGCAGACATTGGAGAGAAAATAGTGTGGCTGACAAGACTGCAAGCAGGTCAGGGAGTAAAGGGTTGGGCGTGAGCTCCATCAGCGTTGCTGACAATGGAAAGAACTGAAGCGATATGACCTGTGCATCGGGTGTATGGGCTGATGCAGATCAGGGGAATACTGATAGTGGGGAAGTCCAAGAGACAGCACAATCCCTTGGTGGGTTATAAATCCCAATAATGAGGCTTGGGGAGCCAACCGTTTTAAAAAGCAAATTATAAGAATGAATCAGCTTTAATCATGTAAAAATCTCATCTTGTCTGGGAAAACTACAGAACATCCTGGTGGAACAGTTGTACATGTGTGTAGAATTCCTCTGGAAGTCTGAAAGATATGAGCTCATCGCTGACGTCAACAAGCCCATTATTGCTGTTTTTGAGAAGCAACGGGACTTCAAAGTATGTATTCTGTGTCCCTGGAATCCAGACAAATGATTTCTAGCTTTCACTCTTTCTGTGGTCATTGTCTCCATGAAACCCTCTGATGTGTGGTTTCAGAAATTGTCAGATCTCTACTACGACATTCACCGGTCCTATCTAAAAGTGGCAGAGGTGGTGAACTCGGAGAAGAGGTTGTTTGGCCGGTACTATCGTGTGGCATTTTATGGACAGGTAAGTTCACTAGACATAAGATGACCAGTTCTGTCTGCTGAGGAAGTTGTCTTTTGCTCTTTATAATATGTCTGACAGCGTGTGCTGGTGGCTGCAGAGTGGGGTGTGTGGGCACACTTCAGTGTTTCTGTGGGAGGGAGGGTTTATCTGCTTGCTCACAGGAATGTTCTAAGAGTGAAATAAATGTGCAAGAGAAATCCAGAACGCCTAGTGTTTCTAACATCTTGGAAATAGAGAATGCTTATTTTTGCAGGATTCTTCGCAGATCACCCTGAATATATATAAGGATAGGCTTATGTCATAGATTAAGGTGAAATCAAGTTGAACGTGTTTTAAGAAATGACGTTCGTTCATGGCATTGTAGGAAATAGAAGAATCCATGAGAGCCTGCTGCTTCAAACCTTTGACTTTATGATCCTGAAAGGTCTTATCTCCTGCTTTCAAAAGACTACTGTTTCAAAGTCATTGTTACTATCTGGGTAGGTTGTTTCCTGTGTTGCAGGCCAGGATGATTTTAAATTTATCACTGTCAATTTGCTGCAGGAGCAATGAACAAGCTTGAGAATATTAACTGTCCACAGCATTGGCCTGAAGGCAAAAGTATTATACATTAATTATGAATTTCTACTCCTAGCAAGTGCTTAAAGTAGGGTAAACCCAGGTGCAGCCCGGCTTTTCTCAGGAAGGTATATGGCACACTTCCCATCCACATAGGATTTCTGACTGATGTCTCTGTGGATAACTATGCCAGGCTACTTTCTGAGTTGCAACGACTCTCAGACTTCTTGCTTTCTTTTTCCTTTCCTGTGAAGAGCGATTCTACAAGGCTTCTTGTTCTCAGAATTCTGTCAGGCTGTGCTTGGAGTCAAATCCAATGTGGCCCTTCTAGATCATTTCCTAACAAGGTCTTTAGGGACAAAAAAAAAAAGTATTTTCCTCTGCTCACTAAAGGCAGCTTTAAAACTGAGTTACAAAATGATAAATGATTTCTCCCTTGAAAGTGTAATTGAGTAGTCAATTAATTAGTAGTCAATGAGTCCATTTCTTCTCTCCTGGATTCCCCTCACTTCAAAGCACCAACCAGGATTGTGGAGAAAGAGAACTTGGTGGTGTTAGAAAAGTCCATAGGAAAAAGCTAATTTAGACATTTGGGAGTGGGGAACTCAAGGAAAAGAATCAGGACTATGTGTCGTGAGAGTTGCTATCTGTTGGGAAACAGAGAAGTGAGGGGAGTCTTCAGGAGAGGGGAGGAAATAGTGCTTGGGAAGACATCAGAAAACATACAACTTGTGACACTGGTAAAATATTAGCAAAAAAAATAATAATAAATTGGCAGTGGTAGCTAGAGTGGTGGCTCAGTGGCTAAAGCAGGAGGACCCGAGTTTGATCCTCAGTACCCATTTGATTGCTCAGTGTGACAGTACACATCTGTAAGCTTAGTTCTGGGAAGGTGGAGACAGAAGGATCTATGAGGCTCACTGACCAGCAAGTCTAGCCTAATTGGTGAGCTTCAGGCCAATGAGAGACCCTGTCTCAAAAAGAAGTGGGTGGATCCAGGTGTAGCGTGGCTCACACCTTAATCTCAACACTCAAGAAGCTGAGCTAGGAAGATCGCCATGAGTTCAGGACCAGCCTAGGTACAGACTGAGTTCCTGGTTAGCGGGGGCTAGAGTGCAACAAATGAGAGCGGTGGATGACATTGTTGAAGGAGACATCTGAAGTTGCCCTCTGGCTTCTACATCCATGTGCACACACATATACACACACACATGCACAAAGAAAAGCATAAAGGGAAAATGGCAGATACCAGAACAGAGAAGTGGTGCACCGTCTATGGCCATACCACTCTGAACACACCCATCTCATCTGATCTCAGAAGCTAAGCTGGGTCGAGCCTCCTTAGTACTTGGATGGGAGAATTGGTGCACAAGGCGTGTGTTTTGCCCACAAGAGGTAATTACAGTGCTTCCAGTGATCTTGTCAATGAAAGAATCATGAACTTCCATTACTACCCTGGTCATGCAAACCTGATTACTCTCTGGTGGTTTCTCTAAACCAGTACGTGAGTCAAGGGCTGGTAAACAGGTGGAATCTAGACTTGCTGCCTTCCAACTAGTTTTTAATGCACGTGTTTGCTCTTTTCTTCCTTTGGTCTTGATTGTTCCAGGCTGTGGTAAGTGCATCTTCCCTTCCAGTCATTTGCATGCACTAATAACCCTCACTCTTCTCCTTCTGGATTTACTGAACCTTAACATTGTTCATAAATCAGCACTTGATACGAAGAATGAGATAATCCTGCCTCCAACCATTTCAGAGTCATCCTGCATTTCTAGAGCTAAATCTTGTTTATTACAGTTACCTGAATTACAAAAATGTATCTTTATTTGCTTACATTTTATCTTTTTTTTCCTTAAAAGGTAGAAGACATAGTATGGAAACTTTAAATACTAGTACATACACACACACACACACACACACACACACACACACACACACACACATACACACTCACACAGGATAAATGTAGACAGCATGTATTTCAAGCAGATGTAGAATAGACTTGGATATCACCTGCTCATTTCAGACCTTTATGGGTTAATTAGAAAAGTGGGATGGCCAGAATTTCAGATGTTGGAGTGGTGCCTGTTGCTGGATATCAAGAGTCCTTCCCAGACTCCTTTTCCAAGGAGATCTGGGGCTGTGATCGTTGTCAATGCCCAACACAAAAGGTGAATAAGGGAACAAACTTTACCCAACAAGTAAAGACTTCAGTGATGAAGAAAGAGGTGAGGTAAGGGATCTGGAACACAAGCCAAGGAAGAAATAGCCAGCCAGGACCTAGAGCTCTCAGATAAAGGAATATTTTAGATTCTTTTGAACCATATGAAATTGTCTCTCTTTGACCACTCTTTTAACCTACAAAAATGGAAACTTTATATTGTTTGACATAATAATTGTTCATTAAGGTGTAAAGGAAAAATTATTTTGCTATAGATGCCTAGACTGTCTTCTTATCTGAGCAGGACATACTTTTTTGTAATTCTTTCAATTCCTTCCTACCACCATACCACATGAGTATTTTATACATTCATTTACAAACTTGGGCTTATGAGTCCTTGACTTACCTACTAAAAGAATACTTGAAATCCCTGTACTAAAGAGACTGAGGGGGCGGGGATTACTGCAAAGCTACTTTCAATGACCTAACTTTGTTCTTTTTGCAGATTCTGTAGTAAAAGCATCCTGCGAGTCCACCTGACTCTTTTTTTAACTTTCGTTTTCAAAATCCAATCTAAGCGTAAAGAAAGCTATTCTGTTGTACATGCAGACGTGGGAATAGATCTAAGCATGGCCCTCCGCAAGCTCTACCACTGGCTTCCTTTGAATAGGGAGAACTGGTGGAGTCCATCCTGATTAGAAGCAAATTAAAGCTTTAATGATCACTATGCAAATGGCATTCAAATGCACATCCCAGGGCAGGCAACTATGAGTGTGAACTCTGGTTGTAAACAGAAGCAGAGAGTCGAGGCCTTGCCTCCATGATAAGTATGCAAAGCAGGCTTGAACACCCATATGAACGTGTGTGGAATAAAGGTTCCAGAGAGCCAAGCTGAAATCTCCCCTACGTCGTTAGCATACTCTCCATATCAAAAACAATTTATTTGTGATGGTGCTTTGTGTTCCTGTAAAATGCCCCTTTTAGCATCCTCATGGATGTGTTTTGCAGCCATATTTTTATTATAGATAATTAGATACACTTAATAAGGGAATAATGTGTTGATTTCTCCAGTTCCCCTATTTCCCTCTTCCCTGTCCCCGGTTAGTTGGATGTCCTCCTCCGTGGGTAGTCTGGATCAGTCCATGGGGTAAGGGATAGTGAATAGCCTAGGAGTCAACCCAGTTCCACCCCCCTTTGCATGTTGTTACTGAGGGGGCCATGTCTCTGGATATTCTCCCCCACCATGACTCTTACAATCTTTCCACCCCCTCTTCCGCTCAGTTCCCTGAGTCATGGTGGGTGAGTATTAAGGCTGCTTTGTTGTTGAGGCCTTAGGGGCATCTGTGCTTCTGCTTTAGATTGTGTTGGAAAGAGTTGGTGTCTGTTTCGCTGTTTCATCCTGGGTTGATCAGTTGGCTGTGGTTATAGGTCTCTTGCCCCATCACTGACTGTGGGGTTCCATGTGGATCCTCCATGGTAGGTCTGGGGTGACACATCTCTTACCAGGAAGTCAGCTATCGGCCTATGGCTCAACGGTAGGGTTGGAAGAGCCACAGCTCTCTCGGAGGCCATGTTTAAAAAAAAAAAAAAAAGATAATGGGACTTCTCTTAGAGATCCCCAAAGGAGTCATTGCCAGTGTGACAGAGCAGCTGTCATCATCAGACGTCACCTGCAATTAAGGAAACTGTGAAGCCCTGGTATCCAGCATGAAATCAAGCAAATGAGTGTCATTGCATAGCTTTAAAAATTAGAAGCCTCTGGAATTAATTAACTGAAAAGCCTGGGGTAATTTTAGTCAATGCTCCAGTGGATAATGCTCAATCTTGCTTACTTACTTGAGTGTAGATGCATCTCAGAATCAGGATAGAAAAGAATTTTTGGGAGGATGAAAGGTGTATGTGTAGTTTGAAAAGACCAACTCCTCCTTGGGACATAGTGCGCTTCTCCAGCACCTTCTTACTTATGTGAACATCAATGCTCTCTCTCTCTCTCTCTCTCTCTCTCTCTCTCTCTCTCTCTCTCTCTCTCTCTCTCCCCCTCCCTCCCTCCCTCCCTCCCTCCCTCCCTCCTTGTGGTATATGTGTATGTTAGTCAAAAATAATAATTGAGTTTATATTACCTGGAACCTTTTGTCTGCATTCTTGTAACTTCTCAAAGCCCACTGCTAACATTTTCTGACTTTGTGTGCTGATTTCTCTTGGAATGCATTCTTTTCTCTGGGAGCTTTAGATCACTAGAATATCGTACCCAGGACATGAATGTTTGACACCTCAGTGATGATCTAAGGGCATTCCAATATTCTGAAGAACTTCCCAGCCACATCTGTGAAGAAGCCTAAAGCGTAGTTAATCCATAACCTTGGGCGAGAAACAAATAGTAAGCTGGCTGTAGGTTTCCTTGCTCACATCCCATTCTTAAATGACTTACTGATAGACAGCTGTGGGAGTGAAGCCTTCCTTCAGACCATGTCCTGTAGCATAGTGGCCTCCACCATGTTTCATAAAAGATAAGCCCCCATCCCAAACACTAATCTGGTTCCAGCATCCTTTGCCATAAACCTTGACAAACAGCACATTAAATTCTTCATTCTGCAACCCCTCCTCCTTCTTGCGCATATCTTAAAGTCTCAGTAGGATGGATTCCCAAACTTAAGAAAACTAATCATTATTCATTGTGTCCCTTTTTCATCAATCATTTACCAAATTATTGAAATGAGTATCAGTTAACACTTTGTAATGAGTAACATTTGTGGTTCTGATACAAAGAGCAGCTGCAGATTAGCTGGAGGTAAACTCTGCAGAGGAGTCAGATTGCAACTTATTTATGCACTTTTCCCTCATCATCATCAACAACAACATTCAGTGTTGCAGTTACCTTCTTGTTGATGGAACAAAATATCCAAGCAGTGTTTATTTCAGCTCACAGTTTTGAGAGGAAGTTTCATTCTGGTAGGGAAAACATGGTGGGCAGACAGCCAAGGGGCATCACATCTCCTCAGCAGCAGGAAAGAGGTAGTCTACCTACTGGGCTTGGAGCTAGGCTCTATTGCCCCAAAGCCCACCCCACACACAGGGACACAACTCCTCCAGCAAGGGTCCACCTCCCAGAAGCCTCACACTTTTCCCACATTGCCACCAGCTGAGGACCAGGTATTCAAAACACACCAGTCTTTGTGGGCAATTTCATTCAAACCACCACACTGAGCAGAGCCCAGATGTGTACCAGAAATCCTCCATGGGACCTCCTGACAGACTGTTGTATGTGCGTTCCCATTCTACACACTCACAAGTAGGGACAGAAGAAAACCACAGCAGGTCATGCCCAAGGTTACAAAGGTCATGATGACCACTCACTCTCTGCTAACTCTGGGTTCAGAAACTTATCAGAGGAGAGTCTCATAGGGCAAGTGTCCTTCGTGCTGATTCTCATATCGTGGTGGAATCTGCAGTCATTTTTATCACTGAAATGGAAGCTGAAAACATTGTTTCAGGTGCAGCCCTGAGGAAAATCTGTGTGTGGCCTCTGAGGACCTTCACCTCTCATGTGTCAGTTGTAGCCACTGACTTCTGACCTTGAATTAGGTAAAGCTCCACAAAGATTGCAATGGAAAGGCAAGAGCAGGCCAAAGTCGGTGTGGGAATAGGGTCAGCCCTCACCCTGCTGCAGAGCCTAGAAATAACAAAGGTCACCCTCTAGCAAATGTCTAGGTCTTCAAAATCTGCTCTTTGGAATCTTGATCATTTATCAAAGAAGTTATCCAGAATAAGTCTTTTGATTGAAAAAGCAGTGGGACTTCAGGCCTTGCTGAGATGTCTCGTGTCTTTTCAGACACATCATTCCACTGAATACAGGGACCTTCCCCAATGGCCAGGCATTGTGTCTGTCAAACACTGGACATGCACTGTCAAACAAGCCATGTGCCCTGAAAACCCTATGACAGTCAAGAAGAGGAACAGTACCTGCTTGACAAGAACAGTGCTGGGAACAGACCTGGGGCATTGGCTCTGGGAACCTCTACTGACACAAACGTTCTGTTCATGGTGACCATATCTGCATGCGTGCAGCTCCACAGAGAAGTGAGCTTGACCAGTACTCTTAGATGGCCTCACATCCTCCATGAAAATGCACAGCATTGTGATCTTTTGTTCATTCATGACTTTTCATGTGAGATGAATATTTTAATCAAAACATGACTTTTTTAATGCAGCTGTTTCTTTTTTACTCTGCCCAACCTCAATAGCCACTGATTTGCAGCCATAAGAAACCGGATAGCATGAGTCTTTCACCCTCAATTTAATAGACCATCCTGAGACCACACGCATTCCACAGGGAGGGGAAGAGGAAAAGGGGAAAAACTGCTTCTGTCTCTTCAAAGAGAATAAATTATAAGGAATTTCTCATTCAGTTACCTCCAGATAATGGAATCGCTTCTTTCCCTCGCTTCAAAACTCAATAGATTTATAGAAGCTAAAGCCCACTGACTACTATGTAATAAAAATGATAATGCGGCTGTTATTTTTAATCCCTTAAGGTCTAGAATGTAAAATGAGTAATTAAGTTACACTATAGCTAGGTTGTACCTTCAGGTCCCTGAAGTCATATTAATGTGGCTGTTTTTTAATGCGAGTAATTAGGACCACATCATATGTAATATCTTCAATGACAACAATACCAAGTGTTGTGACTTCCCACCCGACGTGATATGGGATGTGTGTCAATCCATTTAAATACCTTTATATGTCACCCAGGATTGTCTGTGCTACTTTCAAGGACTTGTAGGAGATCTTATTTAAAATGATAATGAATGCTCTTGGGAAAGTCTACTTTGTGTCCCATTTAAAGCAGCCACAAGAGGGCATTCTTTCTCCAACATACATGCAAGCAAATATTTCCTCTGATTTTCCCCAGCTAGAGAAAATACATGCAAGATATTCATGAGGTTCTTTCTCCTGGCCAGGGAGAGCTCACCTGAATGTCTGGTTTTGGAATGATGTTCCTGTCTCCTCACTTGTCACTTTTCTGATTTTGTATCTTTACAGGGTGCTAAATAATGGCTTTGGACAACCAAAAAAAATTGCATTTATCTTTTAAGTAAATGGATTTTTTTTCTTTGCTTGTGATTTCTACATAGAGTTCTCTGATAAAGTGGTTCATTGTGTGTATTCCGCAGGGATTTTTTGAAGAAGAGGAAGGGAAAGAATATATCTATAAGGAGCCAAAGCTGACAGGTCTCTCTGAGATCTCCCAAAGACTACTCAAACTTTACGCAGACAAATTCGGAGCAGACAACGTGAAGATAATCCAGGACTCCAACAAGGTAGAGAACTTGTTACTTTGTTATTTCTCAGTTACTGTTCTCATTTTCTAGCTTGTAAAAGTAAACTACTCAAAGTATTTGGGATATTTCGAATGTTGGTTGACTGGCGAGTTATTTTTATTTAATTTTATATAAATAATTTTATGTCACTTTAGAAATAGCTCACCCAATCTTCTATGTTTCCTACAGATTAATTATATTTATGTGCTAAAGTGATTGGGCCCAAGAGGGAAATAGGAGAAAAAGCAAGAAGAACACATGCAGAGAAAACAGGGGAGGGCTAACGTAGTTGGACCTGTATCAACAATGTAAAAATGCACGTGGTTATCTTGGAAAAGATACAGACACTGACACCCTCTCCCAGAATCTTCCCTCAGCTGTTGCAAGGCGAGCGCCTCTCAACATTGTGTGTTTGGGAGCAAGTTTTCACCCACCAGATTCAGACTCTTCTCGATATGAAGGCAGGTTTTGAACCGCCACACGCTGCCCAGTACTCTCTAAATCTGTGAGCTGGTCACCCTTCCCCTCAGCAGATACTTCCTGAGTGCAGCTTGGGGTCGGGCACTATTCCAGGTCCTGGCAACTCAAGCCAATAAAACATAACCGTGCCCTCAAACTGCTCCCTGCGTGATATACGAAGGAGTCAACTGAAATAAGAACTTCCAGGGAATTCAGCATGAAGGGGTAAAAATAGAGAAAAAGGAAGCACCCATTCCAAATATTGTCACAGCTCTGATTCCAATAGCATTTTTCATAAACACTGACAACCAGCCCAGTAAACCTTCTGACATATTCTCATTTCTTTAGCTAACCTCAAGTAAGCGCCTACTGCATGCCAGGCTCTGAACTAAGAGCAGGAACATTATGCCTCCTCCTCCTGGACCTCCCAGTTCACAGGGACAAGAAGCAGAAGCATTCTGCAAGCCACTAACTAAAGAGAATGCAGTAGAGGTCCATGAGAAAGACGTTGCTGAGTGGCGCAAGGAAAGCCCTGAGCAGAGGACTCTAGGCAGCCCGTTTTGTTTGGGCAGTGCCCCTCGGAGGAGATCTTTAAGCTGGGAATTACAGAATAAGAAGTGTTTGCTGGAAGCCATGAGCATTCTGAAGAGCTGAGCCCATGCAATGCCAGGAAGAAAGAGCATGTGGATTTAGAGAGTGGCAAGTCTCAGAAAGACAGGCTGGTTGGAAGAGATAGGAGGAATAGGAGGCAGAAACTGGCTTGTGCCCAGTGACATGTGGTTTTATTGGGCCACAAAACTAGGTCATTTTTCCTCATCCTTTCTCTACAAAGCTGGTAACTGGAGGAGTTTGGCACAAAAATCACTGAATCTGGCCTTGAGGTGTTGTAAATGTGGTCATCACTCTCTGTTGCGGTCAGCATTCTAGTTGCTGCGCAGAAAGAACCCAAACAAAAACTGCTTGAGGAGGAATGGGTTTAGTTAGGCTTATGGACTCAAGGGGAGACTCCATCCTGGCAGGGAAAATGATGGCATGAGCAGAGGGGTGGACATCACCTCCGCCACAGCACTGGAAACAGTGGCAGGAAGGTGTGCCAAACACTGGCAAGGGGAAGCTGGCTTATAACCCCATAAGCCCGCCCCCAACAACACAGCTTCATCGAGGTTGTAAAACCCAAACTGCCATCAGCTGAGGATCGATCATTCAGAACACATTCATTTGTTTGTGGGGGACACCTGGATCAAACCATGACACTATCCTTAGCTTGAAGATACAATCACCTTCCCTTTAAAAGCTGACAGAACCATCGTAGTGAGGAGCGTGAACAATTTCTGGTGGGATGAGAAAAATGCCAATAAGGTATCACAGCGGTCTACGTCTTCATTCTCCCTCAGCTCTGTGTATCAGCTGGTGGTCACAGAGAAATTGGTGGGCTACCCTGAGCCTACTTTTTTTTTATTATCCATAATGAGTTACAACATTTAGTGGACAAACAATGAGTTGTTATCCCCAATTCCCCACTGCCCTCCCCTCCCCCCTCAACTGGATAACCTCCTCCATGGGTCGTCTGGATCAGTCCTTGTGACAGGGGACCATGGATCGACTAGTAATCAGCCAGGTTCTCCTGTCCGTACCTCTGGATAGTCTCCCCCACCACGGCTCTCACAGTCTTTCCGCCCCCTCTTCCGCATAGTTCCCTGAGTCGTGGTGGATGAGTAATAAATTTGCTTTAAGGTTGTGAGCTTAGGGGTCTTTGTGTCGAAAATCGTTGGTTTCTGTTCCACTGGCTAATCCTGTGTTGATTTAAAGGCTGTGGCAGTGGGCTCCTTGTTCATCTCGTCATTCTCTGCGGAGTTCCATTTGGATCCTCCATTGTATGGCTGTGGTGGCCCCTCTCTTGCCAGAATCTCAGCTATCGGCCTACGGTCGGTTGGTAGGATTAGGTGAGCCCCAGCACTCTCGCTGCATCCTGAAAGATAAAAACACAATCTCCATCGGAGAGTGAGA